>JAOVYX010001181.1:2657-12879 GCA_035668315.1 Drosera spatulata | reverse complement strand
TTTAACTCCATATTTATAGAGTGAAGTGGGTGCTCTTATAAATATAAATTTGACGTGCTTACGACGGCACGCATCATGACACATTTATGGTAAATATTGGATACACACGGAGCCCGTACGACCAGTGTGTGTGTCATCAACAGCAACCTGATGGAAGTCAGATATATCTCTTGCTCTATATAGATTATATGTTGATCGTTTGTAGAGGCAAGGGGACTATTGATAGGTTGAAGGCACAACTCAGTAGTGAGTTTGATATGAAGGATCTCAGCCCATCAAAGAAGATTTTGGGCATAGAGATTGAGCGGGATAGGAAGCGTGGAGTCTTAACCTTGAGCCAGAAAAAGTACATTGAGAAGGTTCTAGATCGCTTTGGCATGAAAGATGCCAAACCTGTTTCTACTCCCTTAACAGTGCACTTGAAACTATCTTTGGAGCTCTCACCGAAAACTGAGGACGAGATGAGAAGTATGGCCTCAGTGCCTTATGCGAGTGTAGTTAGATCCCTTATGTATGCTATGGTATACGCTCGACCCGATTTGTCACAGACAGTATTAGTTGTCAGTCGTTATATAGGCAGACCTGGTAGAGGTCACTGTAGGCTGTGAAGTGGATACTTAGGTATCTCAAGGGTTCATCGGGATTAAGCCTTGTCTATGATGCGAGGCGAGGTGGAGACAGCAACAATGTTGTGGGGTTCTCAGATTCAGACTATGCTAAAGATCTTGATCGTCGGAGGTCACTTTCAAGATATGTATTCACTTTTTGTGGTGAGCTAGTTTCTTGGAAGGCAACTTTACAAGATATTGTAACTTTGAGCACTACAGAGACAGAGTTCATGGCTGTTGCTTCAGCTGTGAAGGAGGCTATTTGGTTGAAGAATTTGGCTTCAGATTTAGGTATGAAATAAGACAACATTTTTCTTCATGGTGACAGTTCTTCAGCCATTCACCTCACTCGTGACCAGATGCATCATGAGAGAACCAAACACATTGAAATTCATTATTAATTTGTACGGGATGTTAAAGATATCAAGGTGGTTAAGATTGCAGCTGTTGAGAATCCAACAGATATGTTGACGAAACCAGTTTTTATGTCCAAGTTTCGTCATTGTCTAAAATTCTTAGGAGTGGAGGACAGATAGACTCGTTTGAAGCCTAGGTGGAGATTGCTCAACGACGATAGAGATGATTTGAGTCAAGGTGGAGATTTGTTGATGGTGATTGCAAATCACGCGGAGCACACACAGCACTCGTCGTCTTCGGTACGCGGAGCCTGCACATGGATCCTTCATCACGTGGAGTTGCTCCCTGATTTCTTCTTTAGTTTTGGTATATAAGGAGGAAGAAGAAGCACAAAGGAGTAGAGAGAAAGGAGAAAGTTGAGGATGTAGAAGGAGAAGGCAGTGAAGAAGAAGGCTGAGGACGGAGAATATTCTCCTTTGATTCCTCTCTGATTCTTCTCTTTGTTTTTAAATATTGAGTAAAACACATATTAAGTACATAAAGAGTTTGAGGGATATATATAGAGATTGTTATCTCTACCTCTTATTGTGAGGTTCTTTATGTTCTAGTGTAATTCTTTTGTATCTCCTCGTTTGACTAGTGTATTTTCTCGTCGTCGGCGACCGTCTGTTGTTTTCTCCCACAAGGATTTCCACGTAAAATCTCTATCTCTTTTATTTGTGCTATTTATATTCCGCTCATTAGTGTTACATTTATAACGTTCAATTTAAACCGCTTAGGTTAGTAATAGTAATTTACTAGTGACGATAAAATCTATGAATCTCAATCGTAACATACATGTCCTTACTATTTTCTCTTCATTGCATTATTATTATTATTATTATTTATATATATATATTTTATTTTATTTTTTTGAAACACACATCTATTTCTTCCTTGTGCTTCCGTTATTTGGGTCTTCTATCGAGTCAGATTGATCATCTATTCCCACCATCTTTTGAAGTTGCTCCCTTTTTCCTCTTTAAAACCCAGCTTTGGCATGACTTCTCCATCAAAGCATAAGTAATATCAAAGCCGAAGTAGAGATGCTCCATATTTTCAATGCCATCATCACATTGCAAGCTACCATCTTCCTGGATTATACCTTTTCCTGAGCATACTCTTCTGTGGGGATATTGCTATTGTTCTCCATTCGTGAGTTCAATGAAACTTCAAAATATCTGATGTAATCATGTGTCAGCTTAGAATCTGACTTCAAATTGAAGATTTCAGATTATGTCTGATAGTTTATCCACAAGACATAAAAGCCCAAGTTATTAGCATGTACCTAACTTTGGTGCTCTTTTGATTCTAATTCCACTAACCAGTGGACTCCCGAGAATGGTTTCAAATGTCATCAAAATCTTGTAGTCTTCCTTCGCTGTCACTCGCGAGTTAACAAACTGCATGGGCGTATGTGCTTCAACAACAGCAAAATGATCCAGATCCAAATAGAACCTGCCAATTTCAATCACATCGACATCCAGGAAATATAATTATCATACATTCATCTTCATTAAAGGTACATATATAATTAGTTTACTTTACTTGTTGGATGATAGCAGCATGTCACGGACGGGCTAATCTAACCCCGTGACAAGCAGCTGGGGAAGCACTCTGTTGAGGATTCAGAAACGTTGCAGCACTTGGTTGTATGGTTGCTGGAAGCTGAAATGGATATATTGCTCTTTGTCAATGGTGTGAAAAAGTTAATTAGCAAAAAAGTAAAATAAAAACATACACTTTTAGGTGCACACAAGGACGACAAATTAATGTTCTCTAATTCTTATAAGCTTTTTTATACCATATACATATCTCCTCATCTTGGGTCGCTATCCTTCCAGATTGAGCCTTCAAGTGTTAGAAAAATTGAAATAAGAAGGTATTGCAGACAATTCAGCCTAAGAAAATGTCATTTTACTCAAAATGATAATTAATTGAGGCATATAAAAGGAAGGAAAAGAAACGGAAGGCAAGCAAGGGAGTAAAGTCACACCTCTTCTTCTTTGAAATCACAATAGAGAACTGATTGGGGCGATAGCTGCCTCACAAATGCAAACTTGTCATTAGTATAAGTTATAGATTCTTCGAGTGACTGCAGAATCTTCAGCGACAGAATTATGTAGTCAACCCTGAGGAAAAAGAACACCATCACGATTCAAAGTGACTGGATGCTTTGTTGTGGTTTGATACTTGCTTTTACAAGGTTTCTGCTTCTCGGAGGAGCCATTATGTCCATGCCATGGCTCCCAACATAATATACGTTGTTCAGCTGCACAAGCACAAATTAATGTACCTGGATTTTAAGAAACATCAGTAACTTTTCGTAGAATCAGCCTTTAACTATTGCAAACAGAAGGAGAAAGACTGATAAGTAGATCGTTACCTTCTGGCGGCTCCTCCCACTGATTATTGCAGTTGGAAAATTCCTGACAACTTCACGCAATGTTGAGCGCATCTGTTTAAGGTTCCAAGTTAAACTCTAGTACATATGATGTTGAGACTGAGAATAAATGAACATACTAATAGGAGGGATAGCTACTTCAAATATCAATAGCTGGAGAAATGAATGATGAAAGTTTGCTTTCCGCTTTTGACATAAAAGCCAACTGAGGATATGATCATCTACAATAGGAGAAAGAGTACCATCATAGTATAAAAATACGACAATCCTCTTCCCTTTAGCTACACATATCATATGATCAAATGAGCTCAATGCTGAGGGATAAACATTGATGAGTCCCCGTAATCACTGATGAGTTTGAATCAACGTAGTCATATTCTTGTTGGTACAACTGACTAAGTTCTTGTTTCATTCTCTCTGATCCATCAAAATTCATATTTCACACCATGAGAAAAACCAACTGGCAAAACTTTGAAGGAGATATAATTCAATATGAAATGGTAAGAGAGGGGCAGAAATAATTACCTTCACTGAGCATGTAAGTCAGTATTTGTTGTCCACTGAACTTTCTTATAGCGTAAATACCTATTGTATAGGGCTTTCATATCTTCAGGCTTTTGCAGGCAATGGAATTTAAGCTCGTCCATCTCATTTTCATACTTCCCTTTGTATTTCAATACTGCGTCTTTCTCTTAAGTCAAAAGTATAAAAGAAAAATGTGAAACGAACATGAAGTACGATTCAAGGAATCATTAAATAGTTACCTGGACTACAGGCATTTCAACATCAACACAATTTGGATATCTGATGTAATCATGTGTTGGTTTAAAATCAGAGTTCAAATTGAAGATTTTAGATTATGCCGTATATTTTATTCACAAGATATAAAAGCTCAAGTTATTAACATGTACCCAACATTGGTGCTCTTTTGATGCGAATTCCACTAACCAATGGACTCCAAAGAATGGTTTCAAATGACAACGTCTTGTCGTCTTCCTTCTTTGACACTCGCGAGTTAACAAATCGCATGGGCGTATGTGCTCCAAAAACAGCAAAGTGATCCAGATCCAGAACCTGCCCATTTCAATCACATCGACATCCGAGAAATATAATCATCATACATTCATCTTCATTAAAAGTACATATATCATTAGTTTACAGAACAGCAAGGATACCTGAGCAAGGATATTGTGATGAGGACAATGGTTCAATGGCGTCACAGTCCCAGCAGGTCCAAACCAAGCAGTTAGAGATCTCAACTCCCCACCCCCCGGCACAGCAGTAGTCAGGAATCAAAATATCCTTCCGGGGCTCTTTTATCTGTAATCACAAACATAGAACAGCGTTAGCATACGGACTGTTCAAAGAAAGCATACAGAAGCACATGCTACGTCATTTTATTACTAATATAAGACCATCAAGTCAATGCCAAAGGTGAACAAATGCATGCCTGATCAAAAAGAGGATGCTGTGCAAGATATGTTGGACCTGCAGCACACTCTGGAGAAAGAATTCTATCCAAGAATTCAGAGAATGTGATCAGCTCCTGCTTAGATTCTTGGCACAGGTAGTTTTTCCCTATCCAGTCACTTTGAGTCGTTCAGGTGCAATAGGCATAAAATTAGATACATCAGGCTTTAATAGTTGATACTTGATTTTAATAGTCTATTCTTAAACCAAAAATACAATAATCCACCCACAAAGAATTCAAAAAACTCAAGAGCAAGTACAGATTAGCAGCCTTCTCTACAAAGTATAAATTCTAACTCTACAACTTTTCCCATACCAGTATCTGTCTCCATCAGATAGGCTAATAATCAGACAACATTGTTCTTAGTTTACATTCCCTAGAGAAACAAAGTGTAGTTTACAATGGATATTCACAATATGACAAAGTGCAGTACTACACATATGAAGAATGATAAACAACTGAAAAATAGATATTTACTTTTATTATGTGATCGTGGAGCTTCTACTTCAACGCAGATCGTTGAAAAATTTCATCATAGATGACATTCTTAGTAAAGTATCCCATCACGTCTATTGACAATGCATCTGTTATCTGCACCTTGTAGTTCTTTAAATCATCCACAGTCAAAATCTCAACAGCTTTGCTCACATCGTCAACCAGTTTCTGTCCAACTTCCCAACCATAGAAGGCCCCTGGACCGTGCTCAGCCACTGCCTCCAAGCTGATTGCTAGTTCCACATTACATGTTTCTCTAGTTCGCAACAGCATGCCAAATAAGGTAAGATGACAAACCCATATTTTGCAAGCTTGATGGCTGTCTCAAATTAGGTTCTCCATTGTAGCCATCCATACCTCAGCCAAGCTTCATATAGTCCCGCTATCTCGCCTGGAACCCCCATTGACAAAGCACCTATGGATTTCGCTTCAGGGATCTTCTCATACATGTCCTGTTTTCCATCAGCATATATTTATCGATTACTCGATATGAAAAGAATACGAAGAAAACTAAGTAGAGTATGAATTAGAAACCTCAGTAGCAGCTGCTGGAGCAGTTTCTCTGGAGTCGAAAGCAGTAGCCTTCCCGGATGAAGGAGAGTAAAGTATCATGAAAGCGCTACCACCTACACCACTCGATATTGGACTAACCACACCAAGGCAAAAGGCAATCGCCACAGCAGCATCAACTGCATGACCGCTCTTTCTGAGCATTGACACATCAATTTCTGAGCACCGGGCATCATCTGCTGCAAGAACGCCTTTCTCTGACTCAACGATCTCGGAGACCTTGTGCCGAATCTTGCCATATGATTGCTGCTGATTCTGTCAATTCACTGAAACCACTTCTCTTGAATTGCCTCCCAAGACGCCACCTACAACTATAATATAGGAAAAGATAGCACCTATGTATAAGTGATCAGATCAACTTAGCTAATAGTCCTATCAAAACTACTTGAGTGAGAGACATGATATGAGTATATGAAATGCATCAAATCTTGGAAAGAGCATGAAAGACATTCAACATCAGGAACACATTCTTCATGGAGAGGGTATAATACTATTAAGTCGCCATCGACCATCTTACATTTAAATCATCAATATGACACAAAAGAAGTTGAAACCAAATCAAATGCACCAACCTCAATGCATATGAAGAATGAGAAAGAACTGAAAAGAGATGTTCACAATATGATAACAAATAGTGGAGTACTACACATATGAAATATGCGAAAGAATTGAAAAATAGATATTTACCTTCAGTGCGTGATCCTGGAGCTTCTACCTCATCGCATATCATTGAAATTTTCGACATAGACGACATTCTTAGTGCATTTTGCATATTCATTCTCTTGATTATCGACGTAGATCTTGAGGCCCTCGGGAGATGTGACTCTGAAAATGACAACATAAAGTTACCAAGACAGAAAACTGGCTCCTTTAGATACAACCCTGCATATTTCAAGGATTGACCTTGGCTTTTGTTTATAGTCATGGCATAACAAATTGTTCGTCTTTTAATTTTAAACGGTAGGCTTTCATTTTTGGGGATCATAATGATTCTCAGAATGAATACTTTCTCCCAATCATGTTGTTGGTGATGATTTCAGCCTCAATGATCCATTGGCCTAGTTGTGTCACCACCAGCCGCGTGCCATTACACAACCCTTTGCTCGGATCAAGGTTCCTTAACAACAATATGGGGCAACCAAGCTTCAATGTAATTTCGTAATTAGGAAAGTTATTGAACTTCAAAGAGTTCAAACAATTGGAAGGATATAGCATTTGCTGCTCTTCAAAATTCATTGTCGATCTACATATTGTGTATGAACTTTTGTATGTCTTTGACTCGTCGGGAAGGATATGTAAGATCAAGTCGTTGATACGATCTACGCTTTCAGATAATTTGGATCATTATATCTATCTAAGAGGTCGTGATAAATGTGTTAAATTATCGATTGAACACCATCACCATTCGATTCTATCAACAATTTCTCTGATAGATTTACCCAATCGCAATCGCTATTGTTTGCATGCTCTATTCCATGTGTCGATCCGTCTCCAATAGTCAATATCCAATCTTTAAAGTCCACTGTTTTGTCTCCAATTGTTATCGGGGATGTATTTTGTTCGACTCTCATGTTTATCGTCAATCTGAAATTTCACAATCGTGCCATAATCTAGATTTGTTGATGGAAACGACGACTATTTCTGCTCTGCCACCTCTTGGAACTACGGGCAATATTTGTCTGAAATCTCCTCCTAATAAAAAGAGAATTCCTCCAAACACCGTTTCGTTTGCATCTGGATCTTGGGCACTTAAAATATCATGAAATACTCTATTTACGGCTTCAAAAGTGTGACGATGTGTCATCGGGGCCTCATCCCACACAACCAAGTCGATCTTACGAATCAACTCCGCAAGCATTGATCCGCGACGTATATCACAAATCGAGTTCTCTGATACACCGATAGGTATTTTAAATCTAGAGTGAGTTGTCCGTCCACCCGTCACTAGCAACATTGCAATTTCGAAAGATGCTACCGTGAGAACTATTTGACCGTCTGATCAAAATCATGAAAGCAAAGTCCGCTAAAGGAAAGTCTTATCAGTTACGCCGTGACCATAAATAAAGAATAGCCCAATCTTTTTTATTCCCAACAGCCTCAACTAGTCGATCGCAGATTTTCCTTTGTTCTTGATTTAAATGTGGGATCAATTTCTCATGTTGCATTCGCAATTGCTCACAATCATACGACATTTCTTCATACAAAAGTCTGTTTGCATATTGCAATGAAATCCGCGGCAATGGTCGACAAGGTTGGAAAATCATGGATTAATTGCTCGTGTTTTCTTAAGAGTCTGTCGATCTCAAAGATTCCAAATTCCTTCTTACGTTGATCGTCAATAAGCATTTCAGGCATAGGCAACACTTTTCTTTGACGATATAAGATGTCATCAGTTAGGTCCCTCCAATGAGCATTCCACATATTTAAAGGATTTTCTACCTCGCAAAAGAGCAACAACGTTATAAAAAGTTCGCGTAATTGTTCGCCACTTTGGAATATAGCAGCTTGATTCAATCCTTCGTGCCACTCATTGCCACTATCTAATAGGCATCTGTGAAAACATGCTTTTTTGAATGTCGCATAAACATTCGCTTCAAAAGTTCTAAGCTCCTTTGACAATATTCAACAACATTCGAAGATAGAATCTTTCTCCCGAAGCTGGATGAGCATAATATAGTCTACCTACTACATCTTTTTTTTATTTTCCTCCTCGTCTACATACGTGTCCTCTTATCTCATCGATACCTTTCTGAAATCTCAGCATAAATCAAAGATCTAGCATTTTCATCAGTTTGATTCAAGGTAAACCATTGCTGAAATATAGTTCCAAAAAGATCAACTCGATCGATGATCGTCTGTAGGTTTTTATCTTCTCTGAAAGTAACTAATTGTTCATTTTCTATATGGTACGATAGGCGATATACGACTTATCGTTTGAAATGTATAGGGAATTTAAAAATTCTCCAACAAGCCTCCGATACAGAAACATATCTGCATTCAACATAACGGGTGATTTCATCTCGTTGAACAGTAGAACTTACACTTTCCCCACTATTGTGGTCAACCGTTCTATTTATGACAATAGTAACCATATCTACGCCTTTGTTAATGTACTTGAACATACACTTGATCGCCAATGCCCGATTGCTCCATTCGACATTTAAATGTGCGTTGTATTTCATAAGTAGATCTTGATTGTAAGGAACCACGATTTTGTAAAATATTATTTTTGAATCGCACAAATGTTTAGGAACAAGTCCTATTTTTCTTGTTAAAGGATTCTATATTTAAGAATCATCATTAGTTTTTTTTTTTTTTTCGTGCATATGTATGAATGCTTTTGATTAATTGAGCTTTTTTTTTTTATGAAAGTTATTCTATTTGTCAAAAAAAACACTTCATATAATTATTGTAGTGACAAGTATGGATAATTCAAGGAAGCTTGTAATATGGATAATCCAAAAAATATCAAATCGTTATAATTGTGTTTTTCCTTTTTTTCTCTCTTTGTCAATTCGCATAATATGCACAATTGATAAATATTCAAAAAATTCATAGTAAAAATTGATCGATCACAAAACAAAAAAGTGTTTAAAACCAAAGCAAGGAAAAAATCCATATAATCATTAACGGTATCCAAAAACCCATATTCATCATGATGTAATCCAGATCGTAATTGAAACTGTTTGAGATGCAAAGTTGCAAAGTTCAAAGTTCAAGCAACAAAGTCATGGTTTCACAAGTTGCAAGGTTAAACAAACAAAGAGAGAACTGTAAAGCAAAAAAAAAAAAAAAAAAAACCAAAACATAAAAAATGACATGGATAAGAAAACTCATATTCTAAATGCGTGCACAGTTGTCACAAAACAAACCAAAGACGTGAATTCTATTTGCGTTTTCAATATAAATTCTCAAAACACAATTGATATTTACGTTTTATTTTTGGGACGACATGAAAAACAATAGGACGTAAAACAGATACTCTCGACGGCAGCGGTAGATGAAGCATTTGAGAAGATGGTGTGGGAAGAGAGCGAATAGATACTACGATGGGATGAAATGCCATGTCAGTCGAAAACATGGATTGCATCTGCATGTTCCATTCAATTAAAACCTACATACAATCTGCATTTTCAATTGAAAACGTGAAGATGGTGTGGGAAGAGAGCGAATAGATACTACGATGGGATGAAATGCCATATCAGTCGAAAACATGGATTGCATCTGCATGTTCCATTCAATTAAAACCTACATACAATCTGCATTTTCAATTGAAAA
>JAOVYX010001180.1:0-12880 GCA_035668315.1 Drosera spatulata | reverse complement strand
AGAGTTCAAATATATATTTATTTTTAATATTTGATATATATATATATATATTATAAATAATTTTAAATATTATTAAAAAAAGAATAAATTGAAAAATTGAAAAAAAAAAAAAGGGAGGGGGGTGATAAATATTTTCACTTTTTCTTCCCCACTTTTCGAAGGAAACTTCCATATTCCCTTTCAAAACCACATAATATTCACTTCTCTTCACTTCCCTTCTCCCCTCCCTCGCCGGCGCCGGCAAAAATGCAGGCGGCGGCGGACATCTCCGGCGGCTCCATCACTCTCCCCCGCCTCGCCGCTAGCCGATCCCTCGCATCATCTCTCCCTGCACCTCCCGCACTCTCAATCTCGGCGTCATCGAAGCCAATTGCTCTTAATTTCAAGGGTTTTGGTTCGTCGATTCTGCGATCGCCATCGATTTGTACGGTTTGTCCGAGGAGAAATGGTGGAGAGAGATCGGATCTGGTTGTGGTGAGGGCTGCGGCTGAGGAGGCGGCGGGGGCAGGGGAGGAGGAAGTGAAGGAAGTGGGGAAAGTTGGGGAGATGTTGCAGCTAGGGTTGTTGTTCGGGTTGTGGTATTTGTTTAATATTTACTTCAATGTCTATAACAAGCAGGTGAGTTGTTTTTATACTGCTTTCTGGATAGTGTATTGTTATCTCATAATCATAATGTAGTTGTGATCGAGGCTCGTAACTTAGAGGGTGTAACTTTGAATGATTGTTGTTGTTGGTTGTTGGGGTTTTTGGGTTTTATTCGTGGCTCAACACTACGAGGTTGATTTATGGAAGAATTGAGTTTAGTGGTATGTAGATGTGAAAGGAGGAAGAGAGGAAGAGATGAGTGCCTGCATATCAGATGTCAAAGAGGAAGTCATTATGTCCTTGGAAAAATGATTGTCAAAGTCGTGGTGTATGTTGATCCAAAATTCGCATCACAAAGTTATGAAGTATGTAAAATAAGGGTTTGGTATGTACATTTTGCTTGGTAGGTTGAAGTTTTGCACAACGGAGCCTTTATATGGGTTTTTTCGGCTCAATATATTGAACTAGTGAATGTAGATGAAGAATGCCGGATTTATCGAAGCAAAATTTGGTGCATGAGCTATGTGGCCAGACTTGGTCTGATTCTGATAAGACTGTCATGGAAAATGAGACGCCATCTTGGGGTGTTCTTGTTTCATTTTTGTAATTAGCCTAAAAGTATCGGTTAGGTAAATTGGTTACCTTTCCTTTTTTATTTTTGAATGGAGAATAAAATCATAATTTTCAAATCCTGATTGGTGAATTGGTGAGAGTGTCAGCTGACATCAATGGTACAGCAACAAATTATATCAGCTTGCCTTATCTCTAGGAAAAACTCTGCTGCATTTTTCTATATGCATAGAGTGATTCCAACAGGTATTGCGAGAGAGACTGATGTGATAGAGCTTCTTATATGGATCAAGAGCTTATTGTGATCTATTTCACAGGTTTTGAAGGTTTTCCATTTTCCCGTCACGGTCACTGTGGTACAGTTTGCGGTTGGAACATTGTTTGTCCTGCTCATGTGGACCTTTAATCTCTACAAGAGGCCTAAAATTACTGGGGCACAGGTGTGCTTTATCATCTTCTTATCTTTGAACTGGTATTTTAAAGAAAAAGCCATGAGGACTTAAGCGTTGTTATTTCTGATTTAACTTTTGGTTTACAGCTCACGGCAATCCTTCCATTGGCAGTTGTGCACACGTTGGGAAACCTTTTCACTAATGTGAGTGTTGGGAAGGTTGCGGTTTCATTTACGCACACGACTAAAGCTATGGAACCGTTTTTCTCAGTCATTCTTTCTGCCATGTTTTTGGGAGAGGTAAACTCTTCATTCTAAAAATTCACATGTTGTGTTGCTGCCATAGATGTGGTTAAAAAGAATATGATTGAGTCACATAGATGTGTGCTAATTGCAGAGCATGTCCTCTTCGTGTCTTGCATTAATCATTGACAGATATAGTAATCTGATATATGCTGTTTTTATGCTCTGCAGATGCCCACTCCATGGGTTGTTCTCTCACTTCTGCCGATTGTAGGAGGAGTCAGCGCTTGCTTCTGTGACAGAGGCATCCTTTAATTGGTGACCAAACAAATTTGATTATCAATGTGTTTTTTCTCGCCTCTTCTTTTAATGGTGGATATCATCTAACATGTGTTTCATCGTTGTATTAAAGGGCTGGTTTTACGAGCGCGATGGCATCCAATTTGACCAACCAATCCCGTAATGTATTCAGCAAGAAGTTCATGGTTAAAAAGGAGGTATTATGCACAGTCAGTCGTCAGTAACATTGCTTGATAATTCTGCACACACATGTTTTTTTTGTTTTTCGAAGTTGTCTGGGTCAGTCCGCGCGCACCTCCAGCATCGGATAAAGCTTTGACCGAAGTCAACAGGCGTCATCAACCTGGATTTTGAAAATAGTGAGATTCGAACCCAAGACTTTCAAGAAGAAGGTTGAATCGAACATCACTAAACCAACGCAGGTTAGTTATTTTTTCATATTGATATATATCATCTCCTGAATATCCACCATTAACTCACAGAAACCAACTTCTTTGACGCACCAAAAATAAACTACAAAGCCCCTTTTCCCCTCATGCTTTTCCTCCCTTGTTTATTATACCCTAGAAAACCAACCTCAAATGCACATATGCATTGAAACCCTAACATTCTTGAGATATATCTAGACATGCATGAAAGATAAAAGTACTTTATTAGGGGAACTTTGATTATGAAGAAATACAATGACCATGTTGAGGATTTCATGTCATTAGATCATCACTACTTATTACCTAGAGATTCACTTGGTTGATCATCTCCACCAAGTCAAGCTCCTTCTTCACCTCAAAGCTCACCAATGAAGCCTTGTTGAAAGGCGCCATATTGTTCTCCATCTCGTAGCTGATCCCGAATGGATCATGCCTCCCATAGTTCATCTCATCCATCAGAGACTCGACGCTGCTCTCCTCAAACATGTTGACCATGTTGAGGATTTCATGTCATTAGATCATCACTACTTATTACCTAGAGATTCACTTGGTTGATCATCTCCACCAAGTCAAGCTCCTTCTTCACCTCAAAGCTCACCAATGAAGCCTTGTTGAAAGGCGCCATATTGTTCTCCATCTCGTAGCTGATCCCGAATGGATCATGCCTCCCATAGTTCATCTCATCCATCAGAGACTCGACGCTGCTCTCCTCAAACATGTTAGCATCAAAGTTGAACTCCGGGACCTCGCTGAAGTCATACTCCGGCACCAGTCTATCTGCAGAGCATGCTTCGGAGACTTCATATTGGTTAAAAGTTTGTGGTTGTGGAGGTGGTGGCGGATCATCATATGTTGGCACCATGATGGTAGTAGGAGGAGCTGAGACCGCTGTCATGGAAGTGTTTTCCAGCATCATAGTATTATTGTTAACTGGGCCACTGTAAGTCTTTTTTCGGCAGCCAGCGTTGATCTTCTCAATGTTTAAGCCCTTGATGTATTCTTGAAGCAGAGAGCTCTGCCTAGGGTACTTGGGCTGACATTTGCGCCGAGAGAACTGCCTTCTCTTGGTTGCATTCCAGTGATTCTTGATCGAGTTCTCGGTCCTTCCAGGCAATCTCTTCGCGATCTCTGCCCATTTGTTGCCGATCTCAATGTGAGCATCTATCAGTATCCTGTCCTCTTCGCTCCACACATCTTTCTGAAACCATTCAAAGGAAAAAACCATTAGAGACAATCTCTTTTTTTTATGTCAAATTCACAATTCATGACATCCATTTTGCAAAATAAAATTTGTCATATTTTGTGATCTTAGCACATAGCGCTTATTTCTTGATATGATATGAAAACAGATGTGTTTAAGATTTTCGAATCAGGTCTTCCAGTTGGAATGAGCCGTCAAAATTAACTAAAGTTTATGCTCCACTATTTGGGGATCTCTTACTCTTTCTTGACGGAAACAACGGGGTTATTGTGTTGTTGTTTTTTGCATTCTATTTTTTAAGCATACATCAATTACTCGAATTGACAACACGTACTCAAGATTGGGTTTATATGTCAAATGTAGAAATCTTTAGTAAATACTGAATGTGGAAAGTACTTGCAGAGTTCAAAAGGTGAAGTGTGATAACCATAATAGCTATGATTTCATGATCAGACAACCTTGCACCATATAAGGACTAGAAAACAGAAAAAGGCAGTGACAAATACCTAGAAAAAAGGTTAAAAGGTGAATTGGGAATGAGCAAAATAATTAATTTCCGAGTCATGATACTCTTGCATCAGTATACTAGTTATATTAAGTCATGATCACGAGAAAATCAAGGACTTTCTGTTGGTAGGTTGGAACGTTTAAAGTGCAATCCTCATATCTTCTAACAGGATAAACGACTAAGATTTGATCCATCTATACGGTATCATAAACTTAATTATCGCTCCTCATTAATGATATCTCGTTATGTGGCACCTCATTCATGATTATCGCGATTGTATTCGTGAAGGTGCAAAAGAAGATAGCTAGCAATGGCTAGTTCAAAAAGTTCTTATAAAGATGAAAAGTGTGTGATAGTGTCATGAATAACACGATGGGTTGTGTGGCAAGTACATCATTGCAAAAAACTAACTGCATTTGGAGCTACTCTTGAAATTTTCCATTTTTCAAGGATAAAAGTGGCCATGTAATTTGATTTTTGGACACGTAATTTGGTGAAAACCTTGCTCCTTTTCAGATTCTTTTTCCTTTGGTGAATTCTATGGCAATGACAATCCACACTCCTAGTTTTTGCTTTTTCATGGCCTTTTATTGTGAAAAAATCATTCAAATTGGCAACTTATTCATTGAGGTTCATCATTCAAATTGGCAACTTATTCATTGAGGTTCATTGGATTCTTGTTAAAGAACTAGAAATTTAATGGGGTAAAAGGAAAAAAGGAAGAGATGAGTGCATAAGACACTCTCCTCTTCTACCTTAGTATATGCATTTTCATGCACTGAACATGAACTATTTACGAACTGTTTGATATAACTATTCAAATATATAGTAATTCAAAACCAGTAATTAGATTAGAAATCATTGAGTAAAACTAAAATGCCACATAAAACAGTGAGACTGAAATCCATATTTCTTATGTTTTTTGCTTCCGATTTTTCATTTATATAGGACATGTGATCATATCAATTAAACAGTTTCAGTTCGTTTAAGAGAATCCAAAACAGAAATCAAGAATATTAAACAAACCTTATATTATCATCATATAGCAATATGTTTTTCGGAATGGATCATACAGCTATGTTTTGTGACTGGGTATATAGACAAATCACAACAAGACTCAACTAAACCCCATGCTTGATTTCCTAAATTACCGCACCGCTTATAAAGTTCACATTTCACCATTTGGGAGCTTTGGAATCCTTAGAAACTCCACTACAATTAAAATAGATAAAAGGCTCTAGTGCAAATTCAATTGTAGGTGATTGAAAGCTAGCTAGAATTGAAAGAGAACTTGGTTATACATGAACAAGATAAGTTGTTTGTGTAGAAGGAAAATTGTACTAGTTGTGACTTCAGATCGATGCTTTGTCTAAAAATTAGGACTTCAGAGAAAACATACAGATTTTAAGATCTAGACGATGACTGTATAAAGGCTATTTGATCATTTTACCTTGATATCAGATCTCAGATGGTTGTGCCATCTCTCTCTGCACTGCTTGCCAATCCTTTCATTCAGCACTTGAGCAATTTGAGACCATTTTCTCACTCCATATTTCTCCACCAATTGAAGTAGCAATCTATCAAATGCAAGGGAACAAAAAGACATGATGAAAATGCATGCATGGATCACGTATACATCAAACAAGCCTCAAATAATAGTAAAAAAACATCTCTATGCAAAAAACTATGACGAAGGAGGGAAAAAAACTAGATTTAATTTATGATGAAATCTCGTTCAATTTGATCAAAGACGATTCTATGAAATAGATTGGTTCAGTAAATCTCAATCTTGGATTAATTTCTCTTTAAATTATTAAATTAAGAACAAAAAAGACTAGAAATTATAAATGTTAATTTGAACTTTGATTACTCTTGAATGAAAGAGGGGTTATAGGTTTGAATCAACCATGACCAAAATTTGTTCGATCTTTGAACAACATGAATTTTGTTATGTTTCATGAATTTAGATGGAAAAAAGTGGAGGAAAAAGAGAGTGAGAGGAAGCCCCAAGAAATTTGTCATTTACCTATCTTCTTCTATAGTCCATTGGCCCTTGACTACATTTGACTTCTTCTTTCTTCCCTTGCTACTCTTCTTCGGAGCTAGTGCCACCACGGCAGCTGAGCCGCCACCCTCTAGTAGCTGAGGGGCGCCATTCTTCGTGGTGGTGCATGAGCCCTCATCCGGTGGACGATACTTAAGAGACGAGTCCATTTCCCTAAAGTTTAAGCGAAAGACAAGACGGGTCCGAAGAGGTGAGACCGTATTCCCCGTGGCATTGGCATTGACCGTCGGAGAGTGATCAAAATTAATCCTAACTCCGATAATCGAGAAATTGTTCTCCATCAAAGGTGGTAGCATAGAACCATTAGAATAGGGCTTTGTCTCATAGAAATCAAATCTAGGGTGACAACCAAACCCGTTACCCGTGTCCAATGAATCCAAGCACGGACCATTGTTCACGTAGAAGGGGTTCGACGATGAACCTTCAACGTTGAGCCGATCAAGTTGATTAAAATCTTGGTAACTAGCGCGATGATCAAGTTGAGGGAACTCTTGATAAGAAGCTCTAGATAATGATGAGAGATCGACGGTCTCCATGCTCAATTCATCCTCGTGGCCTAGCGGCTTTGTGTAGCAATTTTCTACGAAAAAGAGTTGATGATTAGAGGGAAAATTCTCTCTAAGCTTCATGAGATGGTGAAGAGGAAAACTTAGAGGGAGAAAATGGAAGAACTAGTGAGAGAAATGAGAGGAAAATATTTTTCTCAAGAGGTAGAGTTGAAGGAAAACATGGCAATTTATTACATTTGAGTTGATCATGGCTGTTGAAGGTGTGTTGATCCAATGGCTAGGAATATCCGACACTTAAAATTTATGTGCTTGGTCTTGTAAGAAACATGAATTGTGCTTAATTCAATATTTTCTTGGCTTTGTTTTGACTCATGATACTCAAAGGTTTTTGGTAAGGTATTGAAGTTGCATAACAAGTTTACAATATATGAACACAAAGGGTAAAAGAAATTAAAAGGAGGGATGCCAATGTTTAGTTGAAAAAAACTTGTTGCTAATTACTTGAGTCATGTTAATTAATGAGAGGCTTAATTATGACGCCTGCAGTTATGCAAACTTATTTATTTAAATTTCCATCTTAGAAAAATTTTGTGGTCAAAATGTAGATAAGATTAATTAAGAGAAGCTTGTGACAAATTGAATAAGCATTTGTTACCAAAATTAATCATGTCCGAGCATACAAAATTTTTCTAAAACTGTGTAACAAGGATTCTGGTCATGTTAGATAGCACCAAATTTTTCTATATATCACACCCTGAACTTAGAAAATTTTTGCTGTTCTTTTGAATATTTTTAAGATGGTTATATCAAAACTTTATAAGTTGTGCATATAAACAAGACTAAGTTACGCAAATCAGTATTCAAGTTCGTTATACAAGACTAATTGCGTGCTTAATAGCTGGATTCTTATTGCTATATATAATCACAACTATAAATCTCGAAACAAAACCAACAATCCAAGGACTTGATATAAGTAGATCACGTCATTGCGTAACACATTTCTCTTATCGTTACAAAGATCTTGCACCGGTCCAAAAGTTATGATCCAACGGCATTATCTGTGATCCAAAATACGACAAACCTTAAAACATATCTATTTAAATTAAAACACGTACGGAAATTTCATTGCCTTCTATAGTACTTTGAACCTCGTACTATATATATCCGTGGTTGATCGAGCTCACAAGCCACTGTGCTCTTGTCATATAGATTTTAGTACTTCTAAGAACATATTTGTTATGTTTCATAGCTTTAAATTGTTATAGAAGAAGAGCCTTTAGCATTTCCCTTTTGATTTTACTAGTAGTTATATATTATGAGAACTTAGTACATATAATATACGTTCTGTCCATTTAAAACAATAAGCAATACAGCAACATCATTCAGATTAAATCTCATAATTTGTGCTTATGAATACAAAAATTATTTACTCGCGTTGACTCTTTATCATCTATTTTTTCTTGCTGTAGAATTCTTTTTCCACATCTTATTTCTTTTTCTAATTAATCGGCATTAAGGAGAGATTAATATGTCCAAGCAAACGTAAGCATTATTGCCCTTCCGAAAATAACTAATTAATGACTTCTACTATGACTAATTAAATTGTAACGTTGAGTTAGTGATGTCATGTTGTGATGACATAATAATTAGTTAACTACAATAGATATTTCATTGAGACCAACAACGTAATAGTATCAGGTTTTCTATGATAAGCAAATGATGTGTTTCTTCTCAAGGGAACATTTGAGGGATTTTTTTTTTTTTTTTTTTTTTTTTTGGTGATTTCTAGCATTAACGATTCCCACAATAGTAGAAATTATCTAAACAAGGACAGTTAAGTACCCGAGGAAAACTAGTATGCCTTCTCAATCATGACAATCCAAAACTAGCTATGAACCAACCTATTAATAATCTCCAAATTAAGTTACTCCATCGTTCCACAATGATTTGGATCAATAGATGTTCAAAATAAGATCTCGAAAACGTAACATGAAGCATAAAACCATATGACTATAGCAGTTATATTATTTACAAGCACAAACATAATAAGTGATGATCTCACCTTTAAGTTCTCACATCCACACTCAACCTACATGCACCGACACAGCTGCAAAGAATACTTTACAAATTTATAAACAGTTACTAGTATTTTCCACTTTACATTATATAAATAATGGCCAAAAGGTGGGAAAAAGGAAGCGTAGAATATGGTGATATCATATTCTGCATGAACTGAATGGACCTCGTGACTCACCTTAGCTTATACAATCATATTACCTAAAGAGTATGAATTAACATTGTATCTGGAAAGCCTTCTCAGGGTGCTTCCCGTCGATCACGGAGTGATGAGGGAAATCATACGGCATCTCTGCAGCAGAGACGCCGGCCTCGTGGAGCACTCGCACGACTTCTTTGTGGACGAATCCGTTGCCTTCTGGCGTTAGGTGCAACCCGTCACTGCAACCGTCGCAACCATGAATTAATTTTTGAACACTTCATATCATCAAATGAAGACACCTAGCAATAATGTAGAAATAGAGTTCTTGATGGGTTGATATCATGACGTGACGTGTGTGAGAATCTCATGTTAGAGCTTAATTTTGAACAAATCTCGTATGATCCAGCAACCCAGGCGCTCCTGTTATGGTCAAGAGCAGAGAAGAACGTAATATACACATTCTCGTCCCTCTTACAAACAAGAGAGAGATTGTTTCCCATTCCATCAGGAAGAATGAACAAGCAAATCACATCAATTGTGCTTGATATTATCTTTAACAGTGCTCCCTCTTGCATTACCTTTTCTGCAGTTGAAATCTAAAACTTAATTCTCTATTTCATCTAACAGCAACATCGAGGTAGAACATGATCCCGAACCAGTGACCTTTAATCATCAAATCAAACAAAAAAACATAACTAAAAACTCGAATAAACGAAGTTGCTGTTCAGCAGAAAAGCAGGATAGCAGCCCAGTAGGTGAAAATTAATCAAGAGCATGTATTCAAATCCAGTTTCAGTTTACCAAATTTCATGGTTGGTTCAGCAGTCAGGTCTATGGTAAACTATGCAGGCAATATCAGGACTTTAGTGCCACTGATCAGATCTGCATAACCAACAAAAAGCAAAAAACGGAAAGGAAAGACAAAAAGAGAATTTACCTCAAGAATTTCTTCTGCCAGCCGTCAGTTTCCTGCATTTTAGACCACAGAGTTATCGAAGGGACACCTAGTTCCGTGCCCAAATCTATGCAGTGGCTTGCGTATACTCCTGTCACTTCGTTCGTTCTTTCAGGTTCCTTCATTGCCTTATCACCGTATAGAGATCTGTCACCATGATACAGAAGATTCAATAGGAAGATTCGATAGACAAATAAAGCGGAGAACTAATAACAATTGAAGCAATGAGATGACAAAAAGGAAATGACTTTGTAAAACAAACAGATTCACAAGAAAAATGATGTGAAGGAAAGCTAACCAGCCTAGAGTCAATCTAAAGTGTGATGGTTTTGTAAACTGAATGAAGTCATTAGCAGGTGGATTCACAGGGACCCCGGCTCAGTAAATAGTTCAGTCACACTTTATTTCCATCAATAACCTGAGGTTTTGGCAAACAGAACCAATACTACATAGTACCAATCCGATCAATTGACTCTGTTAGAGAGGGAGAGAGGCGAGAATCGAGATAACTGATAAGACCATACAGAACATATGCTTCAAAAGACAAGATATTTCTTGTCTATTAACCATATAGCTTGATCGAGATATCCAACAACCAAATGATATTCGCGTTTAATTGATTGTGAATAACACACAATGAAAACTAGCATAGAGTCCATCTCCAGGGCTCCTCATATATAAAATATTTTATACCTTCTCAAATATGTATAGTTAGAAGGCAAGTATTAACTTAACCTAAAGCAGCAACATACTTTGCATATTCCATCCGTCCTTCCTCGTCAACAGGAGGGAAGTAATATGACCAGCATGGTCGGGGAGTAATCCTGCATCCATATCCACAAAAATGATTAAGAAGAAGATTGCTGCATATTGAATGATTAACGACGACAGAGAATAAAACCTTCAAATGCTGAACAATTTTTCTGAGGTTGTCTTTGTATTCATCAACAGGAACACATTGTCGCTCACTGTTTCGCCCAGGGAGAGCTGCGTCATTAGCTCCAAAGAAAATCGTAGCAGCAATAGGAGGCTTTGCAGATCCCTGCTAGTTATGATGCATGAAAGAGAATACTTAGTAAAAACGAGTAGAAAGAATATGAGTTCTAGCTACATGCGCATTATCATCTTACATTATCAAGCAACCACAGACAAGCAAATATACTGAATACAGCCCTTCTCGAGCATTTCTGCTCATATCCATCGGCTTGATTGGTTAAGTTACATGACAGCAAAATTACCCATATATCTGTAATCCACTACAGGAAACTAATGGCTAGATCTGTGATCACAGATCAAATCTAGGAGAAAACAACCATCACTCGATCACAAACGAACAACCACCACCAGGATTAGAGAGGATCGAAGAGGGGAAAATTAGAGAATCAAGAGAGAGAAAATAACATAGAGAGAGAAAGTATTATTTGCTGTCATCCAGTTGTTGTGACAAACCAGCTATTTATACTATTACATTGTAACTACCTCTCCCAATCAGCACAGGACACATCACTAAAAAAACTGCAATCAGTTTGCGACGGATTAGGAAAAATTCCGTCGCAGAGATTAATTGTGACGGAATTTACGACGGCATAATCCGTCGTCACCAATGACGTCGCAAAACCAATAATTTACGATGAATCCGTCCCAGAATGTAAATTTTTTTAAAAAAAAAATAAATAATAATTACAAAACTCACTAAAATACCTGTTTAAAGAATACAATGTCACGAATAAAATCTCTAAAAATTACATTCCAAAATCATATAGACCAGAAAATTATATTTCAAAATTACATTACATTATTACATTACAAACCTACATATGTCAATGTCCGGCTAACCCGGGATGTCGCTACTCCGGAGGGCGGGAATCATCATCTGGATTCGGAGGGAATCTAGGCGTATCAGCGCCAGCCTCTGCCTGGCAGGTGGGATTGGGGTCAGCGCCCATCTGCCTCATCAAAAAAGCAATCTGAGTCTGCATCCGTTCCATGGCTTGCTGCTGGGTGAGAACTTATAACTGTAACGTCTGATGCTCCTCCAAAGATACTCTTGAGCCACGAGCAGACTGTGACTGTGACTTGTAGATTGTAGACAGCTGGCTCTTCGGGTAGAACTGAGTAGCAGCCGACCCAATACCGTAAACCCTTTCTTTCTGTGGCCTTGCGACCTCGATGTATGTCTGAAAAGCGGCTGTTGCAAGCTGTTACTGGGAGGCCTCTGAATCCATAGACGAATCGGCCTGCGATTCTGGATGTTGAGCGAATCGCTCCAAAAATGAATCCTGCGAATTTCATGTTAACGAGTTATAAAAGAAATAAATGAACATAATTAAAAGGTAACAATTAGTGAAATAAATGGCTTCAAAATTCTTATCCGAAAACGGGTAGCTTTCTCGTCGGCCATGGGAATGTCAGCTAGTGACTTCCCCGCTAGTATAGCCTCCACAACGCTCGGAGTACCTGACTACTTATGGGTCTCCACGAAGAGCTCAAACTCCCTCGCCTTTTTCTTCAAACCAATCTCTTGAAAAATATTTCAAATAATAAATACGATAATATTTGATGAAACACACGATGTTAAATAATTTAACTTAAATAATCCTACTTATCATTCTCTCTGCGACGACGAGGGTGGACACACAACCCTGGGAATGCATAGCATGTCTCTGAGATCGATTTCTTGCATTAATTTTCGATCTCTCCAGGATCTTAGAGGACATGCCATATCGATCCATGAGGCGTTGATCAATCTCGGCACTAATCCAAGGGACTGGACATGCCTCTATGTCGTCGCAGCCCTGAATAACTATTTGCGCTCTGTACACGGAGTCCTGCATACGTGCATCCAACTTGGCCTCCCAAGCTGCACGTACTTGGGAGTCCAAGGAGGAATCCCAAGAAAACAAAGTC
>JAOVYX010001179.1:0-12881 GCA_035668315.1 Drosera spatulata | reverse complement strand
AAACTCTGCTAGCTGATGATGCGAGTCATTAAGAATGGGTTTTGAAAGAGAAAATAAACGATTAGAGCATTTTAAGTTGTTCTTGAAGAGTTGAGGAAAAAAAAAATTGTTCTGCTACCAGGGATATGTCGCGGGCGCGACGAAGCCCTGCCCAAATAAAAACAGAACAGTACCTCATTTCTCATTTATCTTTCACTCTCACTACGTGCCCTACGATCATTCTTTCAAATCACCAATCTAATCGTTCAATCAAGCGTACCGTACATTCGTATCAACGGGGGGAATTCGTTGACAGGGTAATGGCAGAGGACTAATGTTGTTGTGGCAGGAGGAGATAGCTGTGACTGTTTGTCAATTCTCACATAGGTTTATTGATGTCTTTGTGGAGCAGTGGGAATTATGATCAAGATGGCGCTTCATAGGCTACTATGATGAACCGAACACAGCTCGTCGAAGAGAGGAATGACGGAAGCTGATTAAATTGGCAATAATTCCGGATTACACGAGATTCTTCTGAGCTCAGAAAAGCAGGGTAGAGTTGTCAGAGACCATCGATTGATGGAGGATTTTCGATCAACCTTAGAGCAGTGTAGGCTTAATGACTTAGGTTCCAGTGGGCCGACATTAAGATGGAGAACGAAGGTTTGAGGGGACGTGTGGGTTAGTGAGAGGCTCGATCGAGTGGTGGCAATGACCGAGTGAAGAGACATCTTCCCGGCAGCTATGGTTCGTAATGTAGTGACAACAGCATCCGATCATCTTGATGTGGTTGTGGACTTGGCTGGTTGGTGAGGAGGAGGCAATGTGAGAAAGGAATAACAGCAGGTTCTGTTCCGATATGAAGTAGCTTGGAGCAATCAGTTTAAAGATTCTACTATTGTGAAAGGCATCTGGGAGATGGAAATTACAGTCGAAAATATTGGATGAACGACACGAAATCTCAAAAAGATTTGAATGACCCTTCAAAGATGGAGTCGGGGTAAATTTCAAGGTCTTCGTTGTCGTATTAAGCAAAACCAAGACTTGCTAGAGTACCTTTGCAATGCTCTGGAGGACCAGCTAAACATGGATCGTATCATGGATGTTAATTCAGACCTGGACAAATTATTAGAGAATGAGGAAAACTATTAGGGACAAAGGGTTGAAGGAAGGCGAACGAAATATCAATTTTTTTTCACTCAAGAGAGTCAAATAGGAGATGATGAAATAGGATCGCAGACTTGGAAGATAATAATGGCTCATGGACTTCTGACGCATATAAGATTGTTGATATTGTGAGAAGTTTCTTCACTGATCTGTATTCATCACAGGGACAAATGTCCAGGTCCTTGAATTTAAAAGGATGAAGCTCACAGCTTTCAGACGATGACTTTGCTTTCTTTACCAGTGAATTTACAGCAATGGAAAGCACTCAAGACCTCAGCCAAATGTCGACATATAAAGCACCAATCCCCAATGGTTCAATGTATGATTTCACAGAACTTATTGGGATATGATCGGGACGGGGATTACCCACCTGGTTCGAACCCTCCTTAATGGTGCTACAAACATGACAGGTGTAAATTTTACTTTTATTATCCTATGCCCTAAAGTTGAATCCCCAAGAAAAATCACCCAATTCAGACCCATTAGTTTATGCAATGTGGTCTATAAAACTTGTATTTAAGGTGCTACCTAATCGGTTGCGGAGTGTATTGCCACATGTAATACGTGAGGAACAGATTAATTATGTACAATGTGATAGTTGCCTATGAGAGTATGCACTACTTGAAAAATAAGAGGCATGGGAAGAGAGTATATGCGTTGAAGCTTGATATTGCAAAGGCATATGATAGGGTCGAATGGGGTTTCCTAAAGCAGGTGATAGAGCATATGAGATTTTCTAGTAGCTCGACATCGATCACTATGCGGTGCATCTCCAGTGTGTGCTATTCGATCCTGGTCAATGGGAAGCCAACTGAGTCCATTGTCCCATCATGGGGATTTCGACATGGGATCCATTGTCGTCGTACTTGTTCATCATTTGCATTGAAAAAATTTTCTTTCTTTCACAAAAGACATGGCAGACCAATACTCTCAGAGGACTCCAAGTTTGCCGAACAGCACCTCGTGTAAGCCATCTTCAATTTGTAAACGATAGTCTTGTTATAAGGGAGGCATGCTTGAGGGAGGCTGAGGAGATGCATCGGATCCTGCAGGTCTATGAAGCTGTCTCTGGGAAAAAAAATAAACCGAGAGAAGTCTGTGATCTGCTTAAGTCTCGGTACTACACAAGCAATGAAGGTGCAGTTCATATCTATTCCAGGTATGCGACCATCACTAGATTTTGGTGCATATCTTGGCGTGCCGACTTCGAGTGGGAAATCAAAGAGATTTTGTTTGCTGGTGTCTAAGACAGAATGTGGAAGGCATTGTAAGGTTAGGATGAAAAGCTTCTCTCTTGTCGAGAAAGAGGTTCTCATCAAAACGGTACTCCAAGCAATCCGTACTTATATTATGTCATGTTCTTGGCTTTTGGAAAGTGTGATAAAGGACTTGCAAAAAATTCGTGACCATTTTCTGTGGGGCTCGAAGGATGATCGACAAAGAATTCATTGGTTAGGCTGGATTAGGATATGTTATCCGAAGGCAGAAGGTGGTTTGAGATTTCGGGAGTTCGGAAGCTTTGGTGACGCACAAAGCAGCTGTGGAGGTTAGACCAATGTCCTTGTTTGCTTGCTGTCAACATATTGAAAACGAAGTACTTTCCGAAGTCGTCGATCTTAGAGGTGAAAGTTGGGACTAATCCGTCCTACTTATGGAGGAGTTTACTTTCTGTCAAGTCACTTCTTAACTTGGGGCTCTGTAGAGGAATTGGTATAGAGCATCATACCCACATAATGTATGACCCATGGCTCCTTGAGTTACCTAACTATCGAGTGCCTCAACATGGCACCACAAGCCCAATCTATGCATCGGTAAGTTCACTCATTCATGGGGTGAGAAAAACATGAAAGGGTGATGTAGTGCAACAACTCTTCAGTTCAGACGCTAAGTGCAATCCTTAGAATTCTAATAAGTTTGTCTTCACGTGATGACTGGTGGTATTGGACTCTCGATCCTAAAGGAATTTTTCCAGTGAAGAGTGCATATAAATCCGCTTTTAAATTTCTTTTTAAGGGGGGTACGAATCAAGATGAACGAAAGGGTTGAAAACGTCTTTGGGACTTGGCGGTACCACCAAAGACAAAACTCTTTTTGTGGCCAGTTTGTCATATAAACCTCCCTACTCGAAACTGGAGGATTATCTCAATGCGAATAAGTTTCATAACATGAACTTGGCTGCTAGGCAGCATCATGGTGAAGCGAAGTGGAAAACATGCCTCCAGCCAACGAAATGAATATTAATTTAGATATGGCGATTAAGGCTCAAGGGATAACCAGCCTTGGCATGATTGCTAGGGAATATCATGGAGCGGCCAGGATGGCAACGAGAAGGAACATATATGCAAGGCTCAATTCGAAATTAGGGGAGGCAATGGCTATACGTTTGGCTTGGAAATGGTTAAGTTTGTAGACATGGATAAGATAATCATTGAATCAAACTGTCAGTCGATAATCGACATGAATCAGCGAGGAGATGCGGACTTGTCTATCCTAGGTGAGATGTGCAGGATTATATCAACTTATTGAGTTAGCTTGAAGAAGCTAAATGTTCTTGGGTTCATAGAGAAGCGAAACGTATGGCCCACGAAATCGCTTCCTTTGAAGCAGATTGCGTTTGTATTGGGAGATAGAGTCCTTATCTTTTGTCTTCCATCCTCTAAATTTATATTTCTGAGAAAGAGTAATGGTAGCTTCACCTCGATAGACCTCGTTAAAAAAAAAAAGAAGAAGAAGAAGAAGAAGAAGAAGAATGAAAATGAAAATGAAAATGAATCTACTTCTATCAAAGATTTCTATTTTTTTTATTTGAATTATTAGGATTTGATTTGCAACAGTCTTAATGTCATTTTTTGTCGATAAAAGGAGGGTTTAAATGGTAGGATTAATGGCATATCCCATAATAGTATCATCTATTTGATTAAAATTATACGTTTATTTTTTCTTAACTCTTTTTGTTTCGTTTCAGATAAATTATGATAAATTATTAAAAATATACATCCCACATAAAAATTATACTCCCTTCGTCCCACTATTTTGCAAAGGCACATATCTCATGGTGTAATTTAATACGATCAAATATTATTTTTTATAAAATTATTGTGAGACACTAATGAGAAATTAAGTTATGAACCTTAATCCTGAGTCAATTTAAGGTTCTTCTAATATCGTTAAGAATAAGAAAGAAACACTCCAAAACGCATGCGGTTGTAAAAATTATGGGAAGAAAGGAATAACACTTTCATATTAGACAATTTTTGAATGCTAAAAAAATCTAAAACTATCCCTATTTTATATCACATCATTTTATCTTTTATTAGTTTTTCTCTCTCTATCCACTTACTTTTTTTACCCACTCACAAGAATAACAAATTAAATTATCTCAACGTCAATGTATTTTTCTATAATCGTATCAAATCAATATATCATAATTTATTTGAAATGAAAAAAGTGTAATACTAGCTGAGATAACAAACGTCAGAAGTTCAAGTAGAGCAATGTACATAGTTTTGCATCCTCTTCGACCAAAAAAATGGTTTTTGCCTGTGATCCTTATATCATAGTCTTCCATAGATAGCATTAGCTATCACAGAGCTTTTAAGTTCAAATTTGCCACGTGTATATGAGTTTTGTGAATTGATTTTGTCATTATGCGAGGGAAGAAAGATAATACCACTAATAAATACAACTAATAGACATGTTTGAATATTCATATCTTATGTTTTTTCCTAAGATATATAAATAACTCATATACTTTTGTTAGTTACTCCCTGGACTCATCAATTTGAAAAGAATAGAAACATAATACACTCAATGCTATAACTAAATATTAAACATTTGTTTGTTTCAGACAATTAACTAATATTTTGAATAATAATTCATACACATTGTAGACCATATTGGATAATTTCCAATACATGGGAAATAATACAAATGAATTTATTGCCCGTATAGTAGGAAGTTACCATCAATGACATTATCTTCACACCATGTGATGGAGGGGCCAGAAAATTTACAAGTTTCCAACCTCTTTCATATAACTTCAACAGACAACTTGTTTAATACAAACAAAACTATAAAAATATTACGTTACAATTATTTATCTATCCATGTTGATAAAAGAGATCATTTGGCTCCCACGTACCCACTACAATTACTTTTGGATCCACTATATGAATAGATGTTTCCATGGATATATGAGAATGCCGTATTTACACGATGGCCAAGGGATGTCGAAAGTTCGAGGTACAGAATTTTGTGAAAGTTATGCACGAATGCCACATCTAAAGAGCGAATTTCATATGAAACATAACCTACATTAGAGTTATGAATAAGGAGAAAAGGGGGCTTGGCGGTAGCAAACTACATCTTGCTCCCCTTACATTGGATATAATTCGTTGTGAATTACAGGTTTTTTAAAAGAGTTTTAAGGTGCCTGATGTACACGATAGAAGATGTAGGGTATGCAGTTTGTTGCAACTATTATGATGGATTTTAAGTGCGTCTCACAATCCTTTTGAATAATACGTTAACGACAATACGCACGTGATTAGAAGATCTAGGAGTCGAGATTTTGGAGTACATTATAGGAGTTGAGATCTAGGAGGTGAAGAACATCGAGAGTTGAGATGTGGGAGTCAAGATCTAGGAATTGAGATCTTGGAGCCGAGGAGTTTCTCTGGAGAAGTAGGGAGTGCTTATTTCAGACGAAGGTGTTTCTGTAGGGAAGAGCAAAGTTGTTTGTTCGACATAGGTGAAATCTGCGGAGGGGAGCGCAGTGGTCATCACTGAATCAATGGTCATGCTGCTCGGATTGTCAGATGACACGGGGATTGCTAAGAATGTTTGACGAAAGGAGCTTAAGAAACACTGCATGTCGTTTTGCAATGATATTAACTAGTGGGTGCTTGCGGTGTTTTATTTGGTTTTGTTTGTTATGATTGTATCTCTTTATATCATCATTTTATACCGGACTTGTCATTAATCTGTATATTGTGATTTCATATCTCACCGGCTTTGGTTGATGTAGTCTGAATTTAAAATAAAAAAGTACAAATAACATTAGAATAATCTAAGCTAAAAGTATAACGAAAATATATCACTGATTTACAATCAATCGTGTTAGTTGATTTTATATCATAGAGAAAACATTCATATGAAGATTCTGTGATAATGATTCTATGAAATAAAATCTTATCATCAATCTTTTCTTTTATGATTTAAAATTAACCAATATGATTGATTTTAAATCAATCCTACAAACCTCAAATATAAAGACGTTAACGGTTAATCACTTTTATACTTAGATGGATGAGACTTGAGAGTAAAGAGCTACTACTCTTCGATGAAGTGGTAGTTTTAACTAAAGTTGGTGACGGGCATCTTTAATAAGTTGGTTACAACTATATATGGCATGATTATATCACATGATGCCATCCCCCACTTTTTATCCTCTCCATGTTACCCTTTCCCTCGTTCTTCTCTTTGTCATCCATTTTATAAATATGAAAAAATTGGAAGGAAAAGCAAAAGAAAAGAAAAGACGAATTACAGCATCGTCGAGGTAAAAGGTGAACTCATTGTTAGTAGTCAACTTCCCCATCCTCTCACATTCTGTAAATCTTTAAGATAACCTTTTAAATAAAATATTTTGAATCATGGTCAAGATTGAATATGATCTTCTTAATTTTACACCCTATGCTTTCAAAAAAAATAAAAAACTACAACACTTGGACGGGGACCTGTGAAGACAAACATTCACCCATGTCTATCATTTTACGTAAATTTATCATGAAATATAAATCGTAATATAATTCAATTATATTATCTCGTACGATTAAAATTATAAAATAATCATATAATATTTAATATAAAAATAACATATATCAAACACATATTTAACCGTAACTGATTTAAAATATTTTTATATAAAATATAGTTTTATAGGACGAAACCAGCGGTTTCCAGTTTCAGAGGGGTATATATACTTGTTATTACAAGTTCTACAGAGATCGACTGATTAAGTCATGTCCCGTAGCAGGCAAGGGGTCCACCTCGAGCATCAAAGCTTTACGTTTTTTAATATTTTATCTTATATTTTTTATTTAAAATTATAATTGATTGACTTGATACGATAATTTATGAATATTAATTATTTTTTTCAGATATTTTAAATAAAAAAAGAAAAAGAAAAAGAAAAAACAAGATCACCAATGCAGATTTCCAAACTAGAGAGGATCCGGCTCCCTATTTTTTTCCGAACAAAGCTCCTATTAAACATTGATCTTATGTTCCTTCTTCAGCGAGGAAGAAGAATTAGCTCGCATCTGGGCTTGAAGAAAGGGCTGGCCCAAACACCAAGCCCGGAAATCTTTCCATGGGCCAACACACTGGATCATTTCTCACAGATTGGGCTCTTGCATCTGCAGGCCATGCCCGTTTAAAGTTATGATCAATACTGGAACGTTTATGGCCGAAAGGGGTACATATTAACATCGAGAAACTATAGAGCATTATCCAGCATACATGATCAAACTTTAACGGAGAAGATATAAAAAGCGATCATTGCTCAACACTGCCAAAGCCAAGCGACTTGTTAATGGCTTCTAAAAGCAGCATGGACACGGATTTCTTCTCTCACGCTAGACATTTAGTTCGAACTCAACTCTTGAGATTTTAGCTCACTGCTACTGCACTAGTCACAATTCTCATTTTATGTTCCATCAAAAAATGATATGTTGCTCCTGCATAGATGATATCCACCTACTGAGATGTCGTCTTACCCCATGCTCGATGTAGACAACCTTTCCCCCGCAGTTTGCAGTAAGCCATTCGTTGTAACCAAGTTCTGTCACCATTAATTGGTGGTTGTCTTGTTTGGCATCGGATCTAATAAACTGTAGCGGAAGCGTTAAGGTCGTATCTTCTATCATGATTGTTCATATATACGTCACTGGATAGAGAAGATAACAAGCGAAACTCCAATGACAACTGTTACTAAACAAATTTACTCTCAATATAAATGGTGTGTTTAACCGAAGGTAAGCACTTGATTTAGACCTATATCCTATGCCTACTTATAAACTGCTAGCCATCATAGCAGTTATCGAGATTTGAGAAAAAATATCACTAGAATATTGGGAGTGGGATATGGGCGGTTACTCAAGCTTATCCTTAAGGTTTAAAAAACATGGATCGCATGATATATTTATATAAAAACATTAACATTCTCCCACTTGATCCAATATTTTTTTTTTATCACATAAGCATTAACCTCATAACATGTCACCACTCAATTAAGAAAGAAATAAAATGCACGAATCATGATGATATATCTTCTGAAACGAGCAATATCTTCCATGTATCACAATGCACTATACTTCTTTAATATTCATTCATATGTGATATCATAACTTAATGAATAAACCCATGTTTATTACAGGTCAACAAGTATTGTTATTCTCCACAAAATCAAAGAATTCGCATTACCGGGTGAGAATAACATAAAAATTGAATAAGAGTTTCATAAGCATTGTCATTACAACGACAATCACATGATAAGACCAAGTCCCATCCTAAATACATGATCCTTATCTCTTTGGTGACATGTCTTTAGTTAAAAAATCAGCCAACATCAATTCAGTAGGATATGCTCAATGGCCACTGTCTTATTCTTTGCACGATCTCTCAATGCTAAGTAGTTTACATCGATGGCCTTATTTCGATCGCTCGACTTGCAATTCTTATCAAAGAAAACCGTCGTTGAATTGTCACAAAAGATCTTTATTGGCTTCGCAATAGAATCCACAAGATTAAGGGCAGATATGAAACTCTTTAACCACACACCATGTGAGGATGTTTCAAAATTAGCAATGAACTCAGCCTCCATAGTGGAAGTAGTAACCAAAGTTAGCTTTACGCTCTTCCAAGAAGCGACTCCACCAACAAGCATGAAAATATATTAAGATATTGATTTACGAGTATCGAGACCTAAAAAGACCATGAGAGAAACCTTGAGAGACCTAAAAAGACCATGAGAGAAACCTTGAAGAATGATATGGCCTATCATAATCTTACAGAAGATGATGTATATGATAGATTGGAATGACGTCGTAGTATTCGTGTTGTTGTTGTAAAGGCTTGATGGAATAAAGGCTTGATTTTTTGTTGTTGTTGTTGTTGTATTAATTTACGAGTATCAACACAACCAGTAAAATCTGAATCCGAATAACCAATGACTTTCAAGCTATCAGTTCGTGTATATGTAAGCATGTAATCCTTACTGGCCTGAAGGTACCTCATCACCTTCTTTACACTTCTCCACTGGTCTATACCTGAATTATTCTGATATCATCCCAACATTCCTATTGCAAAGGCAATGCTATTTCCTCTCGAACTCGTTCTTAGGGCATTGGTTCAAACTGAACTTATCATCCTTCATAATAGGTGCTATACTTGATGAGCAGTTTTTCATCCGATATCTCTCTAAGATTTTATTGTTATAGCTTTTTTGAGATAGGCCTACGATACTGCGAGGTCTATCTCCATGAATTTTAATGCCTATAACTTAAAAGGCATCACCCATGTCCTTCATGTCGAAATTCTTAAAGAGAAATTGTTTCTCTTCATGCCCAAAAATTTTATGAATTAACATTAAGTATAAAATATGCGTATGGTACGTATTTAAATAATGCGCGGACAGAAAATATTAAAAAACTAACGTATAAAGAAAGTTAAAAGTAACGAACTTTGCAAAGTTTAAAATAGTCGCGCTTAACGGTTACATATTTAACACAGGAAATATTTCATTATTGAATCAAATATAATGATAGAATATTTAGGATGATTAAATGAACGTGTCAATAAATGTTACGAACGAATAACGTTATAAAAGTTGCGCGTTAGGATTATCGATTTCAACCCCATAAATAATGAATTATTACATGGATGTGATATTATCATTTATGGGATAATTATATCGACACAGATAAATTATCGATGAATTAATATTACGAAACGTAGGTAAATAACAGTCTGAACCAGACATACACACAGTGAAAGAAAATGAGATATTTTGCACATCCTCCCACGCACAACTTACACAGCCGCCCACCCTCATAACTATTAAACATCCCCATCAATCCCTCTCCCTCACACTTCTCCGTTCCCTTCTCCATCGCCATCTCTTCCCCTTTTGTTTCCCTGAAACCAAACCCAGCATCAAACACCATCACCATACTCTCGTCTCACCATCACCATCATCACCAACTTCTCCTAGCCACCATCACCACCAAACGTCCTCAGCAGCATCCCTGGAGCTCTCCATCATCATCACTGTCTTCATCGTTGCTCTACACGAAACCATCACCTTCAAACGTCACGGCCTCCACGCGAAACTGATACAAAGACAAGGACGATGACGAGGATGATCATAAGTAGCAACAGCCGCGCAACATCCTCCCTCCAAGCTTGAACCTTTCCCTAAAAAACTATCACATTACCACCATGGAAGCTTCTTGAACGACTGCCCTTGCCACCGCAGTTGCAGGGAGGAGATCATCCACGTTAAGAACAAAGCACAGGCAGCAGGACGACAGCATGATCAACTTCCTCCTTCTCGTGTGCGTGTCCATTAGGGTTTGATCATCAACCAAGGTAACCTAGCCTCGATCTGAATCCTAAAAAGTTATAAGCTTGATGTGTGTTGTATGGCATGCTCTTGTTGTTGTGGGTACGTGTGCAAGGTGTAGGGTGTGCGTATGGTTTTTGGTGTGTGTGCGACTTGTTTGGGTGTGTATGGCGTGACGGTGTGCTTATAGGTGTGTTCCTGGTGTTCGTATGAGAATGACGGTGTGTGAACACGAGGGCTACGGGTTTATGATGAGAAGTTATGTGTGTCGATGCGTTGTGATGTTGAAGTGTTCATGTTAGGGGTTAAGGGGAGATGTGCGCGTTTAGGGACATATGCGTGTAGAAGCATGCTATGTGTATGATCATAATTCGATAAGGCTTAAGGAGACTAGGATGGCGATGGTTGTTATGGTGATGTTCGGTTTGCAGGGTTGAGTCCAATGATCTAGCACATGAGAATATTGTACACTTAAGTCATGGTCATATGAAAATAACTAGTGACGATGCTGAGATGAAATAATGATTTTGGATAAGGGCTTGGATGCCTTGGGATTATATGGCGTAAGTGTTGTAAATTGTTACGTGATTCCGCATCGTTATAAATAACAAGCCTTAATATGGGGATCGGGATCAAGGATGAATATTTTTCATGTTTGATGTGTTATATGGGGTATTCGGGATTAACTGGGCTAGAATATGCACCATTATAATATAAATACCCTCTTGAAAAAAAAGAAATAAATAAAAACGATCGTTAAATCATTAAATAAAAAGGACACGGGGATGTAGACTTTAGTTGCATTATCCCCGAGATGTGAACTAATGAAAAGCGAACGAAATAATACATATTGTGTCCTTGAACAGTGGAGGTCGACCTTGAAGTCCCTTCTTGGATCCATAAAGATCATTTGTTTTTTCTTGAATAGCCTCGGTGGCTTTGGTTTGAGTCAATGGACTCCAATCTTTACTCTTTGAGTCATCGTCAAGGGTAAGGAAGTAGCCAGGGAGCGGTGGGCATCTCTCATCCTCTTCGCATGCATGCAGCGGCTTCGACGCCGTTGTGACGGGGCCATGGGTTGCTCTCTGCAGGGAGGCCTAAATCATTACAATGCTGGCATCTAGTGTCTCATTGAAAGCGATGGACAAAATATGCAGGTGTGGAAATAAAAAAATCTTATGGGTAGTCCGCCTGACGATTAACATTCTCTCTATGTATTCTGAGTCGGTTGTATCTCTGAATTTTGTCTTTCAAGTTAAGTCATGAACTATAAGCAAATACAAAGAAAAGACTTGTAAAAGCGAAACGAAGACATATACAACGTATTAAAACAATACTGTTTGATATGGAACTTATCTTTCTATTATATTATCAAAACGTTTTTAGAGACTTTCAGCGGTTGTCATAGCCGTTAGCGAAAGTTTAGTGTAAATGAAATTCATACTCATTAGGTTGCTGAGCTTCTTTTGCTCACGGTTATGTTTTTCATTTGCAGGTATGCCCTCAGCTGTCCCTAGAGTGCGAGATTGCATTCATGTAGTTGGTCTCACATGTCTTTTTTTTAATATCATATCAGATGCGACTTCTATTCGCCCAATATAGCATTTGATCTATAATACTTTCGTACCAATGCTGTAACTTAAGTAGGTATTCAAAATTGTAAGCTATTAATGAGACTACTGGTTGTAGTTCCTTGATTTCTACACCTCTAAACCCATTTGGTTTATTTGACCTTGTCACGGATCTGGTCCGTAACGGCATACCGCTCGCGTGTCATCCAGTATGAAAGGATAGGGTTGCATATGCATTGAGTGTAGAGATATGGTCTTGTGTTGGTAGGATGCGTGACTTACTCATTTCATCTTACTATCAGAGGAGATACTTATCTACATTGTTTTCTCAATAGGATGGTTGGTAATGGTCCTGTTCCTATATTGACTGTACTGTCATACATTTGCCCCATGCCGGTGGGGATGAAGTTAGATCTGATTGATGCGTGCCGTCGCAAGCACGTCAAATTAATATTTATAAGTACCCACTTCACTCTATAAATATGAGTTTAAATGTAGTAGTGGAAGTAGGGGTCGATCCCACAGGGAAAAGGTTAACT
>JAOVYX010001178.1:0-12883 GCA_035668315.1 Drosera spatulata | reverse complement strand
TTATTATTATTATTATTATTATTATTATTATTATTATTATTATTATTATTATTATTATTATTATTATTATTATTGTATTTATGTACATTATACGTACTCAAATACGTACATTACGATATTACGTACGCCTTCGTACACTTCATTATTATTTTGAAATTCACGTATCTTTTGTAAATACACAAACTATTGCGTATTCTATTCAAACTAAACATTTTTTGCTCTGCGTATAATTAACCATATATTTTATCACGTTTTCTTATCCAAATACTATATTTTAATAGTCACAGGGGATATACGGGTTGATACGACGCATAAATAAGTCAAAAAACACGTTTTTGGGCTGGAAGTGAAAACGCCCCGAAGCTTCAATGGTTTTTCCAGATTTTCTCACCTGACTTTGAACGCGCATAACTTTCTCGTTTTTTAACGAAATTGGGTGATTTTTGATTGATTGGAAACGTTAGGAAGTTGTCTATAACTTTGTTTCAATACTCATTTGCTGAATCAGTCTCTAATTGGGATAAAAATATGTTCTAATATCGAACGTCAAAAGTGTCTAGAAACTAGTATGGTTGGTTTGCTAATTTTTCAACGTTTTACCCAATCAATTCAATCTCAAATGATCTAAAACTTCATAAATATAACATTTATTTAGTTCTTGTCATGTTTGTTCAGTTTTGGGCTTGTTTGATACGTAAAATCTTAGGTTTCCGTGTCTCACGAGCATAACTCATCTTTTATCTCATAAACGCATTTCAACCATCCGTGGCTTGTTTTCCTTACCATTTCTTTTGTTATTAGCTACAAATAGACTATATGACACTAAGCTATAAGTTTAGCGAAGCTCACCCTCTCGTCGAGTTTGTTTTGAAGCTCGTTTTCCTTGGTTGTGAATCTCGACTTAGTTGCTTCCTTGGATGATTTTTATGCGTCGAGCTCCCTTCCCTCTTCCTTCACGTTCCCACCTGCTGCCACGATGTATCCCCAACTGCTGTGATCCTTGAGATCAAACAAAGGAATCAAACAAGAATGAAAGAGAGAAAGAGCAAGAAAATGGAGGAGAGATAGGAGAAGGAGAGAATCTAGAGAAAGTGAATAAGGTAGTGGTTGATCTTCCTAACTTGAGGTTAGAATGAGTGGATGAGTGCGGTGGTTCAAGTGGTGATCATGGTGGGGGAGAAGTGAGTTGGGTAGAGAAGTGGGTGGAAGGAGGTGCGGAAGGTGGTTGAGGTGGTTGAGGTGGTGATCATGGCGGGGGAATGGGTGGATATTGAACAATAACGCCCCCGATTCGTTTAATTATAAGATTAATTAATCTCATATCTCCCACAGCCTTCGCATAAATTTTACCACCACGCTCGAAAAATCATGTTATTAATTAACATATAATTTTTCAATTTTTTCCGCCACAAAAAGTTATCCCAACTTCGTCACAAGTTTTAATGTTATGAACGTAACGTTACATCTCAAAAATTTAAAATGAGATTTGTTTCTCTCTTTCAATTTATTATATAAGGAAAAAAACGTATATTCTCGCTACGTTTATCAATTACAATTATTATTTGGTCATAATTTTTTTAATATTCATTAATATTTATTTGATCTCAATTTTTCTGGCGCTTTACACTACCCTTGCAGCCAGGTCCGATACACAGCCACTGGGGGGAAGAGGAGCAGCCTACCGATACATAGCCTACAGGCCAGTCTTTCGATAGTTTCCCTTCATGGTCGACGCCCACAGCCATTGGTCATAGACCATCGGTTTTTCGAGGGAACGGTAGTAGTGCTCCAGCGCCACCGGAGGTGGAGGGCGAGATTGTTGACAATGTCGACGTGACGACTCCACTGGTTGGTACGGTCCTGGCTCGTCAACCACAGCACATATCAGAGGTTATGGAGGGACGAGGTTGGAATCTTACTGTCTTGACTTTGATTAAACTACACCTCGGAGGGACATGATTGTCCGATTTGACCACGGAAGAAATCTCATGGTTCGGTAGACAACTAAGAATATTTGAGATGCGTTTACTAAAGGAATCTTACGCCCAATTGGTGGCCAGGATTCGAACGAAGGATGAGGTATTCAAAGTGAACCTCAAAATGGAAATCAAATACGCGAACGAGGAATCTCTCGGTTTGAATTACATTCAGATAGATTCTGAAAAAAAAAATTGGTCATGTCTTCTTCGTTATTGCCATTCACTTGATCAACTGGCCGAACTTTATGCTACACGGGACGACTACAAGAGGACAGAGATGCATCGAAAATCAAGATTCGGAAGAAAAATTGTCGATGCATGTCGTCCACGAATTGGAGTTGGAGGCTTTAGATCATATGAAATTACGAATGATCAATACTCAACTTGACGTTACATGGTCGTAAAAAAATACGAGACCGATGTCAACAATCGTGGATTTCCTACATTTCCGGCGATGAATCACACAACCAATCAGGAAGCTTCGGAGAAAGTCGTTATTCATCTCTACTACGAGGAGACCAAAGCACGGCACCGAGTGACACAACACTTGGCTGATTTTTTTACGATGGTAAACTGATTTATCTAACGTTAAGGGCATGTGAATCTTTTCAATTCAAAAAGAATTGCTTTCCTAAAGCTTGGGAATTTGAAAAAAGATCAAGTTTGAAAATTAATTTTTTTTGTTATCATGTTTTGGGAATTTTATATATAAAAGGATCCATTTAAGAAAAAAAAAATCCCAGTTATTAATCCTAAATCTTGACATTTCTTACGTACCATCTTGACTATCGTTGTGGTTATTAAGATCTGAATCCAAAACATAACCGTCTGATAACCTATCCAACGTGGAAATGACACTGTTCGTAAAGTAGAATTGTCACTTTTACCTAGTATTTTTGTCAAAAGGGTCGAATTACTACAGGCCAAAATCAAACAATCATTAACCAACCTGGGTTGGTCTACTGATGTTCGACATAACCTTTTTTTTGAAGGTCTTGGGTTCGAATCCCACCAACCTCAAAATCCATGTTGGCCACGCCCGTTGACATCGGTCAAAACTTTACCCGATGCTGGTAGGGGGCGCCTTGTCAGTATCCGGGAGATTAGTCGAGATACGGACGAGCTGGCCCGAACATCCTCGTCACCAAAAAAAATAAAAAAAATCAAACAATCATTCATCACAGCAGGGAAGCACGCATACAAAACATGAGTTCGATAGGAACTTTTATCGTTGCTAAAAAAGAACAATGTTAAAGAACTACAAGGATCACCCGTTTGTGGGGCTGTTATGGTCAGGGAACACTATTTGCCTATATGACTGTAATACCCCAAGGAAATGCTTAAATGATTTGATAGTACTACCTATACCAATAAGGTGCACCTCCCTTTTCGGTAGCCCATCACTTTAGAACTCCGTAGTTAAGCATGCTTAACGTGGAGTAATGCTGGGATGGGTGACCTCCTGGGAAGTTTTCCAGGGTGTGCGCGAGTGAGGCCAAATCGCTCCGAAAGGACTAGTGTTGGTCTGTGGGACCAGTTGTCAGCCTGACGAGCGGTTCTTGGTGACGACCCGGTAGCAAGTATTTGGCCAGGGCGTTTTTCAGGGTGTGCACGAGTGAGGCCAAAACGCACTGAAAGGACTAGTATTGGTCTGTGGGGCCAGTTGTCAGCCTGACAAACGATTCTTGGTGACGACCCGATAGCAAGGATTTGGCCGGGGCGTTACAATAACGGAGCAGTAGACGGAACAACCACTTCAAAGTCGAGATAAGGCGACTATACAAGTTAACATAGAGTGCGATCATACAAGGGTCCAAGTGTCGGAAAAAATGCAAAATCGCAGGGTTTAGTCCAACAAGTAGCCAAGGGAGTGAGCTACAACAAAATGATGCTTCATGTTTCTGGAACGCATTGTAAACTGCTCAAACGATTTGCTTGAACTGTCATGCTGTTTAATCGACTGAAGCTGATAACTTGGTGACCGGAATCTGTTCACCAGATTAGTTGAGTTTCGGACTGAGGTAGAACTTGGGGTCTCTGAAGAATCTGACAATAGTCTCCACCTTGTCGGCAGATAAGTCAGTGCTCTCTAGGAGTTGTTCTTTCGATGCTTTTGCTATTGCTTCTATCGAGCCGATGGCTTGACTAAGCTGCACCAAGGAGCTCCATCAGGAAGTCGCAACAATATCTAGTTCTACAAGCAAAATCGACTGGAATTTCATGAGAACTAAATTAAGAGACTCGTTTACCGAGTTGGCGTCATGGCTGTCTAAGCCTGGGATTGAAGTCACTACTTTGCGAAAAGCGTCCATCCCTTGAACAGCTTGCTTCCTCTTCAGAGGACAAGGTATGACATTTAAGCCCAAAAATAGTTTAGCATGAAGAGCGTGTCAAGTGAGACCCGAACCTCAGCTTTCATCTTGTTTACAGCATCTTGTCGCTTGCAAACTGAATAGCCAAAATGGTTCATAATCCGAAAATGTCAAGCGAGGTCAGGGGTGAAAATTAGGAAAAAGATTTTACCTCCACGAGCATGAGCAATCTTCACGATTTTCTCGAATCCCATCTCCAAGTCCTTTACAGGCACAAATGTACGCCTTCCAATATAGATCCTGGATCCAAACAAGTCGGCCAAAGCCATGAACAATTTGGTTCCCGAAATCATTTTAAATATTCGGCAGTGGGGAAAACTCACTTGAAGTAGGAACGAACAAAGGACTCGTTCTGTTCGCTGGTTGGGAGGGTGACGACAACATAGAGATCGCAAATTGCTCCTTCAGTTTCATTACTCTGCATAGGATCAACATTGTAGAAAAGACAAACAAGGAATGAGTACGGAGCATTTGGCATGGCAGGATCCGATCTCTAACCTTCTGTAAACGAGTGATGTTCTAGCAGTGTCCCAGCTTGTGACAAATACAAATGCAACTGATAAACCACCACAGTTGAATATGAAGTCCTATGAAGAACAACAAAAAAGGTAAGCCAAAACCAATGCTAGGTAAAGCAAGCGACAAACATGAATGAAAAAACATACTGGCACGATGGGCACATTGTTAAGGCGGAAAGAATTTGCATGGAGAAAACTTGAAATGAAGTTCATGAAGGATGGGTGCTGCTCGTCTCTCCAATTGTTGCTCATCATACAAACCCCCGAGCTACCTACAAGATAACAGCTGATGATCATGGGCCAGCTTGATATTCATTGAGGATCTAACCACGTGTAGAAATCATGTTGAAGTTGGCAGGAAAACATGTTGAAGTGAAGTTCGAAGAACAATATAGGGGACAGATGATACGCAATTGCTCACCCAGAAAGAATACTTAATATCAATCACATTCAGAATAGAATATGGAGGCAAGCACAATAATGAAGAAGATATGGTTGTTAAGCACAAAGACAACTTATTGATTAGCTGAATAAGATGCGAAACACATGTAAAACCTGATATAATCTGCAGGGGAAAGGAAAACATAGTGCCTTTCACGCTTGCATACAATTCATGAACAAGGGAAGCATTAGCCTATAAGCAAATCCGCCAGCATTATCTTTCGTCATCATAACTACATAGTCCGCCAGCGAATAAGCTAATCAACTCTGATCATACTTCACATGCAATTCCGAAATTCTGTAATACTACTACAACGATGTCAGATATTCCTCAACTCATTTCAAAGAACGATGATTCCCTGCATTCACTTCCACACATAGGCAGTGGAGAGAAAGAGACCTGAAAAGCCTAGTTTCACTTCCACGACAACAAATCAACACAAAACCTTCAAAAACCTAATCCACATTACAAAGCGGCATCAACTCGCTGCATTTTCTACAGATTATGGATCTAACAGATCCGAACACAGATTCAATGATCCAAATCAACGAAGAACTCATCATAATCGACTAAGAGAATCAACTGCAATGCAATCGAATCGAAATGAGAACTCACTGGTGGAATATGTCGAAGCGGAATCTCTGTGGTATTGCATTTGCTGTTGGTGGCGTTGGTGGCGTTGGTGGCGTTGATGGTGTTGGTAGCCTGTCGCCGGCGGCGGCGGCGCTGCTCTCATTGCTTTCCCCGATCTCACTGTGATTCGAATTTTGATTTTTGGCTTCAGTGACAAATTTTCCATATGCGAAATGGAAACTACACCTAAAATATAACAATGGCACAGACAAATTGCACGGATGTTTTAGTTTGTGTTAAATTTTATTCTTGCCGTGTCACCATTCACAGTTCTATCAAATAAAATCTCCTTCCATATTCCATCCATAGTAGCATGAGATCAATGTTAAAATATAAAATGAGATAGATCAAGCAAAATTATTAAATTATAATAACATTTTTATATTATTTATTATCAAATTATAATATAATATTGTCATATTGATACTTTCATTGAAAATGCTTTTATACTCTTTTTTTTTTTCGTTCTAATTGTTGAGAATAACTTACTCATGTGAAGAAAAAAAAAATCTTATAACATGTATAGATTTTGATCTATTCCATTCATTATCCTGAAGGTCTAATAATATCCAGAGTTGTTAGGATGCTCAAACAAATAATACTTCGTTGATACTGATAGCATCAAGATTGTATCGTTCGGGATTAATGGATCAATACTTTGTTGACATTGATGGTGCACATCGATGATTATAGTGTGGGATTTGTTCATGTCAAGAGCTTACCTCCAGAAATGATAATCAACATTCTGCGACCATAGCTTACTCAAACCATCCCGATCGACTAGAAAAGAAAGCATGAATAAGGCATTTGAGCTCAGAATAGATGTCTGGTTGCATATCTTTCGTCATAAGCTTGAATTTCATACAAGTCAACAATGAATCAAACTTTCATCACAAGGTTGCTGCCGAAGAAAACTCACAAGATAACTCACACTGTGGGTAAACTGAGCGATGAATCATGCTAATACAGAGTTGAACATTTGTACACATAAACTTACAGGAATCCCAGCTGGGCTTTAGCTTGCTTGCATTGTGAAGTTATAGCTCTGTGACAACAAGGTTGTACCTTTCGATGATCCTTCTCTCTTCTTGTCGTCGTACTCATGGAGAGACAAATGTCAGCCACGACTCAGTTGATTGAGGCCTGACCTTCTCGAATAAGCTCGATGCTGAAGGTGAACAAAATTGGATGAAGAATATGACTTGGTGCAGCGGTCAGTTCTTAGGCAAATTGGTCTATGGAGTCTGCTCTTCCGAGACATCCTGAGTTCGTGCAGGAGTCGAGTCTTCCAAGACATCCTGAGTCTGTGCAGGAGTCGAGCCTTTTGAGACATCCTGAGTCTGCAAAGGAGATGAGGCTTTTGAGACATCCGGCGACTGTGAAGCCAACTTGGCCTCATTGATTCTCACAAATGGTTTACTTTTTTCCACACGGATTGGTCGCCCTTTAAGCTCCTGCACACCATCAGCAACAGAAAATGTGCATAGAATCAAACTTGTAAACTAATGCACCACAGCTCGTGTAAGAACACGAAGTCACACAAGGAGTTGAATATGGATAGTAGAATGTTGACATAAATTCTAAACAACATCAAATATATGACATGAAGTTGCTAGTTCAAAAAGGTTTTGACACACGTCTAAAAGATTGGGATTCTCCACTAATTGTCTCCTGAGTTTTCGTACACAGCCGCATTTGGATTGGCCTGACCCTATAAAAATCAAAGCACAAGCTCCTCCTTGCTACACACCACCAGAAGCAATAACAAAATATAAATAGAGCTACGCGATGTAAGAACGGTGATCAAATATGGAGGATTATAATTCATAATGGCCACCAGTCCATTGCCGTTGGGTGACATTTTGATTCGGAACCAACACTACATCAAAACCAACTCAGCCATTACATGCGACTGGCTGATGCACACAGCCAACCATCCATGACCTGGGCCGCGTTTAGAGATGATACCAGTATCAAGCAAACCGGATTATGATGGAAACCATTTTCAAAGACTAGACGAGTGAAGCAAACCACTCACTGCACCATCCATATGCAACAACAGAAGACCAAAAACTACTCGGCGAGTAAATCGCCAATACCACGAGGTATTGCACAACAGACTCAAGGCCACGAGGTATGCAACTCAAAGAAAGAAACAGAGTTAATACGAACAAGATATGGAAATAGCAATCTTACTTTCCCTTGAAATGCTGAGAGAGCTTTGTCAGCCTCTCTCTTGGTACCAAAACTCACGAATCCATAGCCAGAGGATCTCCTTGGATTCTCTTGGTATATGACTTCGGCTCTAACAACTCTACAACCTTTAGATGCAAATAACTCCTTCAGATCTTTTGACTTTACTTCGTAGGATAGATTAGCCACGAACAGATTGTACAGCAATGGTAATTTGGGTAGGTCAGGAGAAATGGAAGCATTTTTCTCCTTTGGCTTCGCATATAATATCTTCAAGGTTCTACCCTGGTACTCCTAAAATCAAAACAGGAGTTACATTACTCTGAGGACATCATGCATTGAAGATGAAAACCAAAAGAGGTTGAACATCAAGGAAAACTATAGGAATCATGTAATGATGCAATGTAGGAGACAAAGGGGAATTATCAGCATATAGATTGCTTTTGAGGAAAGATCTACGATGGGCCATCCATATAACAGGGGTAAAATGGGATTAGGTGAGCTTGATGCTATTCAGGAGTTTTCAACATTTTGTTGAGGATATCATGAAATAGTCCATCTGCTTTGCAATAGCGATAAAGGTTACACTACCTACATCGCCCCCTCCCAAGACCCCGTACTTATGGATCATCATGGTAGTTGCCTTACTAGTTACTAACAATGACAATATAAGCATGATACATTCTAGCATCCTCACTAGTCACTGCCACTAATATTTATCTATAAACACTCAACAGTCTCATTGCGTGTGCAACGGTGGTAATACAGGCTAGACTGCGTACATCATGTTCTCCCCAAACCCTGTCAATGGCGTGAGTGCCTGAGTGTTATCGTTGTGCGTATAATTATAGACGTTAAACCTCTTCTCAACCTCCTCTTCTACATACTTCTTCCCCTACAGTCCAATTATTCCACAGACCGATATTCACAACATTACGTTTAAACCAAACGACGACGTTGACAATAAAACCCTCAACGATACATCCAAAAATGCCAAGACTAACACACAAACTCACCACTCCATCCAGCTTTTTGAAGGCCTTAGCAGCCTCCTCCTTCGACCCCATCTCAACGAACACCAGTCCTCGATTCCTCCTCTTACTATACATCGAAAGCTACACCACCACATAAACAACAAATTAATCAATCCAACACAATCAATCAATCAATCATCGAACAGCGAATCCTTTTCCCTCACCTCGACATCGACGACGGTGCCGAACTTCTCGAACAGAGCTCGGATGTCGGCGGCGGTGGAGGACCAGGGGATGTTGAATGCGATGACTCTTGTGTCCGAGAGCTCTTCCTCGGAGATGGATGAGATCAGCGAGGGCGAGGGCGAGGGCGAGGGCGAGGGTGAGGGTGAGGTGGTGGCGGTGGCGGTGGAGTGGATGGGGCGGAGGCGGCGGCGGAGACGGAGGGTGGGGAAATGAGGGAGGAATGTGGTGGAGAAGAGAGGGAGAAGGCGGAGGTGTGGTGTTTGTGTTGCTATCATTTTTGGGGGTTTCCGGTGAAAGGAGTGTGGGAGTGTGGAGGTACCTGACTTTGCTGCCGAGTGGATAAGGGATTGCGAAGATGTCGTGGGAGTTCTGTTTACTCCCTCTTCCGTCCCACAAGGAAAGGAAATGGATCAACGGCGGTTGGGGGTGAAGCTGTTGGTATAGTCGTGTATCAGAAAATCCAACGATTTAAATTTATTTGATTATTTGATGATTGTTTTAATTTTATTTTAAAATTTTTAATGATTATAATTTTTTAGGATTTATATTTTCTTAATTTGATTTTAGGTTTTTTATTTCAGATTTTTTTAATACAAAAAAAAAAAAAACAAAAACATCACGTGCTGTTGGGATCAAATGGTAGAGGATCTATCTCCGTCCCACGATATAGGTGATTCTGTCTTGCGATATTTTAATATTGATAATTCGATTTTTCATCCAATAATTCTGATTAAATATTAATAGATTAAAAAATAAATATAATTAAAATAAAGAGATTAGTTTAAAAGCTAGAGACATAATTCAAATATCTATCAGGTCTACTATTAATATAAAATATCAATTTTAACAATCAATGAAAAGATAATAGTATTTCATTTGCAAAGCTTTTTAAAAAAAGATGATTCACATATATCTAATAAAATTATATCACAATTATATTAATTAAATTTAAAAGTTATATCATAGCTCTCTATTCTATCGTACGACCAATATGGGTTTTTTTTTTCTCTCGTGTGTTACTGCACGGAATGATAGACTAAGTAAATAGAAATGAATTTGTCTTCAACTGAAATTTTTAAATCTTAATCATTTAATTTTTTATTCAATGATTCTGAATGAATATTAATAAATTCGAAACATATAATTAATAATCAAATTTAAAAAAATTTAATCAATAAAATTTATTTGTCAATGCACATATTCTGATTCAATTTTAAGAGATAAAGATCTAATTCAAATATCATACTCCATCAAATATATTTTTAATATTAAATTATAATTTTAATAAAATTTAGTTTGTAGAAATTTCGATAAATAAGATGATTAATATCAATATTACTCTATAATTATTATATTTTATCTTATTTTTATCACAGGATCAATTTTTTTTCTTTTATCCCGTGCATTACTGTACGGACTGATAAACCAGTAAACAACTATACTTTCTTCGTTCCACAATAAAAACAACTACTCCCTCGATATGTATATTTATATGTATACTGATTTTATTTTTTTAATTTAGTGAAGAAAGAATACTTCTTCCGTTTCTTAATTTTTATATGCATTTTGAATCGTTTCATTTTTATTCTTAATGATATCAGAAAATTCTTAAATTAATTTAGGATTAAAGTTTATAACTTAATCTATCATTAACGTTTCACAGTAATTTTTCAAAAAATAATATTTGATTGTACTAACTTATACCTCAAACTGTGTGCCGTTGCAAAATGTATGGGACGGAGAAAATATATTTTTTTAAGTGATATTGGGATTTCTTGTAATAGTTATGAGATGAGATACTGAGGTGTATTGTAACAGATGATGATTGTTTTGTTATTTTTATGTGAGAAGGTTATTAAATATTATGTGTTGCAGATATTTTGGGACGATCCAAATAGATAAGTGTTGGTTATATTATGTGATGGAGGAGTATATTCATTAATAGTACTTTCATACTCCCTCTGTCTCACAAAATATGCATTTGTTTATTTTGACTGTTCCAAAATACTTACAACGTTTTTATTTTGAAAAAAATTTTATCAACAAAAAACACTCTGTCCGTCCCAATTTATAGGTAACATTTTTTATTTTGGATAATCTCAATTTACTTGTAACCTTTTTCTCTTTTAATAAATATTTAATCTAAAACAATCAAATCAATCAATTATATTTTGATATAGTACCCACTATCTCCTCTCACAACCCCACTACCCCTAAAAAATAGTATTTTTTTTATAAAAGTACACTAAAATTTAACACACACTGTAACGCCCCAATTTTCAAATCCTTTACTGAAAACCCTAGTGGCATAACTGTCGCTAGGATCCCACAAACCTTAGTCAGATAATTCAACTTAGCTTAGCACAGATTGAAATTCAAATAATTATACACTTTAGGCATCAAGAATCTAAGTCCACAAGTGCACTAATTTGTTACATATTAAAGCAGCAAAAACATAGAAATGTTGTCCTAAACATTAATATTACAACAGGATCATAGCTTAATCAAAATCATTCCTCAAGTCTTACACCTGAAAAGATGAAAATCAAGAAACGGAAGAAAAGCAACACCGTAAGCTATACGAGCTCAGAAACGTGCCGGCCCCCACTTCAGGGGAAGTACAAAAAGGAAAGAAAAGAGAACAATTTGTCCTGAAATCACAACAAAATTAGTCATACAATTAACATTCATGATAGACCACAAATACCCTCTTGTTAACACTGTGATTTTGGCTAAATATGTAAATCCATAGCTTCTTCTAGAAACTTAAAGTCCGGGGTCATTCGAAACAGGAGATCAATCTGTTACGACGCCCAAGGTTCTCCTGCAGCGAGATACCCCACAACCTGACAACCTCACAGGGTTGTCTATGCGTATAAGATGATTAGTCACAATTACTCATTTCTGTACAGTTTAACCTGACATCTTCTTCAAGTCACAGTGTAACAACTCAGTAGGATTAACAAACTTGGAGTTTAACCTCACCTCTTATGAATTTATTCCTATTTTGTATATTCATCTTTAACATGACATCATTTATAGGATTAACCTGTATTAATCCTAACCTTTTGTTCATTACCGTGTGCCAAACCTTGTAAACCTAACACTTATTTTTATCATATTCATATAACGTACAGGGTTAACGGAGAAAAACCTACCCAAACCCTAACATTAGGGCTATCAGGGTTAGGTTACCATGAACTACGATAAGCAATAAGTGCTACCATACAATCATACAATAACACGAAAATATAAACATAACACAGCACAACATAACACAGCGCACAGGGCAAAACTATCCATCACGCGTTAGTATACAACTAGTATATTAATATGTAACGTCATCCAAATCAGGAATCTAAACGTTATCTAGTTATGTGAGATTCGGGTTGTGTAATAACCCAAAAAAAAAAAAAAAACTTATTATCAAATTTAAAAATATATATTGTATTAAAAATATATGTATGAAACGTATGCAACGAACGTATGAATAAAATTTATGAACGATGAACGATGAACGTTACAT
>JAOVYX010001177.1:0-41538 GCA_035668315.1 Drosera spatulata | reverse complement strand
CCCCCCCCACGCTTGGTTTGATGGCACGTCACTGGGGCAGTTGAACATCAAGTGGAACTCTCAGGAGTTCAAAGATTGATCCTAATAAACATGAGAAAACAGAAGTAAAGGAGAAGCAAACACACAGAAGGAAGTGTGTTCACGGCGCATATGACCAAGAATCTAGCAAATAATTCTTTTATATTTTTTATGGCTACTTTTAAGTTTATTTTAAAGTTGTCAATTTTTTAGGCTAGAATTCAGTTTTAATATGCATAAATATTTTATAGGGATAGAAAATAGAACAATAATAACATTCAAGGAGAGAGGGAGGCGATCCTATTGACAGAAAGAATTTCTTTCCCGAAAAAGATTGTTGAGGAATGCACAGAATAGGCTCTGGTGAAGACAGTGAATACAATCAGTGTCTTTGAAGGAGGAGAGGTGTTAAAGACGTTGCTAGAACGGAGAATATGAGACGAAGGTTGGATTGTTGGAATCGAGTGGTAAGAAGGTTGAGGGTTGTACGAAGGAGAAGGAAGATGTGAAGGAGTCTCCGAAGCCGGTAAGGAGTGTGTCAAAAATGATGACATGGGCGGATAAGATGGAGAAGGTGGATAGGGTTGGGGAATTGTTTGTTGATGTGGTGAAACTGGGATCTACTGTGTCTGCTAGGGTTCCTACTGAGGGAAATAGAGATATGGATTAGGGTTTGAAGCTGAAGTTCGTGGAGGATAAAGATGATAAGATCTGTATTACACTAGAGGATGTTTTGTTGGAACGAAGTTACTAAGATAAGGCGTTAATTGGCTATGTATTAGGAGGCAGGATGCCTTATGCAGCAATGGAGGGAGTCATTCGGATTCAATGGAGAAAGGTGGCTTGGCCTGAAATTCATCTACATGAGAGTGGCCATTTCATATTTTGTTTTGCAGATGAGGAGGATAAAAGACGTATTATGTCCATGAACTGGTTTGTTAACTCGAAATCAATGATTTTAAAGCCATGGCAACCTCAATTCAAATTTGATTTTGAAACTATTGATCGTGTACCAAGTTGGATACAACTACCTAGACTGGACTTGGAGTTCTGGGGCAATAAAACATTGAGTAAGATAGCAAGTAAGGTGGGGAAACCAATCTATATGGATCATGAGATTGCTACATAGGGTACAATTTCCTATCCTAGGCTACTTGTAGATGTGAAGGCAAGGGGAGAATTAACTGAGAACATCATATTCAAGGGGTCTGATGATGAGGTGATTGTACAAGAAGTGGTGTATGAATGGCTTCCTCAACAATGTTCGAGATATGAAAAATGGGGGAACAGATTAAAAGATTGTAAAACGTAGCTTAAACCTGTTCGGATATGGAAACCTAAGAAGATTGAGTATAAGATAACAAGTATTATAGAGTCAAAGGATAAAAGGGAAGGAGCATGGGTGACAGTATCTCCCAAGAAGACCGAGAAGGATAATGAAAATAAGGAGGACAAGCAAGGTTTTGGAAAACACAGTAGGCCTGAAGATATTGAAGGTACTGAGATTAGGAAATCAAGAATTGAGGGTTTGGCAGAAGTGGCAGATAAGCAACTAGAAGAGAGAGTGATTGAAGGAGTTGAGCAGCAAATAACAGTGGGGTTATTAGGGCTAGTGCTTGGTTTTATTAAATGAACATAGCTGGTTGAAACATCAGGGGGTTAAATAAGGCTTGTAAACAACGGCCCATGAAACAATTAATAAGAGAAAATAGAATAAGGATGATTGGTGTCCTAGAGACGAGAGTGAAGGCTCATAAGTTTACTAATGTAGCCAAAGTATGTTTTCCTCATTGGGAGGTAATAAATAATTACTATCATGCACATAATGGTAGGATATGGGTGGATTGGAACAAGGACTTAGTCCATGTGAAGTTTTTGAAGGCATCAAGTCAGATGATGCATCTGGAGGTGGTGTCAAAGGATGGGAGTTTTGACTCTTTGGTTACTTAAATTTATGGCATGAATCTAAAGATGTAGAGAACAACATTATGGGAGGATTTAAGGTCCATAGCTGTAGGGATGTGGGATAAGTCATGGGTAGTACTTGGAAATTTTAATGCTTATATGAACTTTGAAGAGAAAGTAGACCAGAGATGTGTTTGTCAAAGCCATGTGCTGAGATGAGAAATGTGATTCTTGATTGTTGTTTAGAAGATACTAGAGGGATTGGATGATTTCATAGATGGAGTAATAACCAAGGATAGCAGAGTCGGATGAGAATCAAATTAGATAGGGTTATAGAAAATGCGAAATGGAGTCAAATTTATGAGAATTTTCAGGCACAGTTCATGGATCTGGGGATAACAGACCACTTTCCTATGCATGCGAGAGTCATGGAGAATATGTCATTTAAATATTTGAATGTATGGAGTAGAAAACCTAATTTCAAGCGTGTGGTGGCTAGCATATGGGACGAGGAGATACAGGGTTCAACTAGTTATCAATTGCACCAGAAGTTGAAAATGTTAAATACAGTTGCGAAACAAATGCATAGACCAGATCATTCTGGTAATAAGAAAAGAATAAAGGAGTAGGAAAAGGAGGTTCGGGATAGCTATAACGTGCTTGCCAATATATATTTTCGAATGAGGAGAGGAATATGTACAGCAAGTAAAGAAATGAACTTAGCCAACTGTACTCAAAAGAGGATGATATACTGAAACAGTTATCAAAGGATCAATGGATGACTCTTATGGACTGGAATTCAGCCTACTTCTATTATCTTTTAAAGGGAAGGAGGAAGTATTACAGAGTAGGAAGTCTTCTAATTGTTGAAGAGCATTGAGTGCGAGATAGAAAGGAGATCTAGACCATGTTAATTGATCACTTCCAGAGCATGATGGGCTCAAAAAGAGAATTGATAAAGTAGATAGATTTGGAAACCATTCAGGAGATGAGAGTCCTATTAGAGGAATAGAAAGTGGGTCTGAATGTAGATTTTGATGAAGTTCATATCAAGACTACTCTGAAGGATATTGATTCAAACAAGGCACCAGCCCCTGATAGGTTCTCAGATGGATATTACTGGACCTGCAACGTGTGTTGTAGTTGAGGATTTCTTTAGCCTGAGGTCAAATATTTGAGGATTGAACTGCACAGTTATCCACCTAGCAGTTAAGTGCCCAAACCCTTCAACTCCTAGTGATTATATACCTATTACTTGTTGTAATGTCATCTATAAGATCAGATCACAACTACTATTTTCAAGATTGCAAGTGGTTATCCTATGGCTTGTAAACGAAGCACAAAGTGCTTTTGTTAAAGGGAGACTAATAGTGGATAATATCCGATTATATTAGACACTTATTCATGGCTATTAGAGGAAGAATGTTAGCCCTAGATGCTTAATTGAAATAGATATCAAGGCCTATGACATGCTGGACTGGTCTTTCATTAATGATTTTATTGGTTTGCCTTAATTTTCCTGTGATTCTTACGATGTGGCTAATTGGAGTGGATCACCTTAGCTAAGTATTCAATCAATTTCAATGGAGAATTGCTAGGATACTTTGAGGGAAAACTTGGTTTGCGGTAGGGAGATCCATTATCACCCTATATTTTTGTCCTAGTAAAGGACTACTTAACAAGAAGTATGCACAGAATAGATTGAAGAAGTGTAGTTCAGTTTCATCCCAAGTGCAGACAAATAAGGATCATCAATTTGCTATTTGGAGAAGATTTGACGATTATATGCAAAACCCAGGAAAAGTCCTTGCAGTGCATTCAAGAACAGCTATGCATCTTTGGCGATACGACAGGTCTAGAAGCAAATCCCTAAAAAAGCCAAATATTTTTTAGGGGAATTCGTGAGCATAAGAAGAAGCAGTTGGTCAACTTGATGGGCATGGATATTGGAGATTTCCTAGTACGGTACTTAGGGGCCTCTTTGGCAGCTAAGAGCCTGAATGTAAAGCATTACCAAGGTTTGATTGAGAAGATCACCAGTAGAATAACCTCATGGAATGCAAGGCTCCTTTCTTTTGTAGGCAGATTATAGTTAATAAAGGCTATGCTTATCAATCCATGTATACTGGTCCAGTTGTTTCTAATACCTAAAATGGTGCTTGAGGAGATTGAAAGTATATGTAGAGCCTACTTGTGGTCTGGACAAAATCTGGATAAACACAAGGCATTTGTAGCCAGGGAGATGGTTTGTAAACCCAAGTACAAAGGAGGTTTGGGAGTAAGGAGTTGAGCTGGTGGAATAAGGCAATGATGTTCAAACAGGTATGGGCTATAGAAATGCATAAAGAGAGGTTGTGGATTAAATGGTTACATGTATAATTTTTTTCAAGGGCAAAATGTGTGAGAAAAAGAGAAAAAAAGAGGGATTGGCTTGGCCATGTGTTGCACTTCTGTATGTTTGAGATTGTATGTAGGAAATAAAGAATAATAAAGGCCAAAATTTGAATTGGGGAGAGATAAAGGACGAATACCCAGTGAGAAAGATGATAGCTAGTATGAGTTGGTCAGTGGACGAATGGAGAAAGTGTCATGGAGGAAGCTAGTATGGAGTGATGATATCATGCCTAGACATAGCCTTTTCCTGTGGCTAATGATATTAGAAAGGTTGAGAACCAAGGAGAAGTTATATGAATGTGGAATGATTGATGATGACTGGTATGAGTTGTATAGTAGAGGAAGGAAAACAAGAGATCATGTGATTTTGTTATGTGGGTACACGAAGGTGGTTATGGGGGCTATATATGAGAAGTTAGGAACGATGCGAAGGGAAACTTGGAGTGGATGGATGCTATGCATAGAGAATGCTATGAAAGGGAAGACATTAGCAACAAAAATAAGAAAACAGATGATAGCAAGGGCACTATATAAACTATGGAAGAAAAGAAATTTGAGGATTTTCCAGAGGCAATCTCAACCTGTAGAAAAGCTGGTGAGGAAGCTGGCTGTGCATAAATATGTATCTGGAGTGCTATCTTGCAAGAATGAACGTGGGTATCTTGTTTCCTACACTGGGGCATGACCCTCGTAGGCTTAAATTCCATGTTTAATCTTGTACAATAGAAGTACCATCGACCTTGCCTTGTAAATTAGTTGAATAGCAATAGATGGGGCAGTGAGGAAGGGAGAAACGAAATTTCTACTTGATTTTGATGAAAGGATGAATGAAATTATTGTTCATGCCAAAAAAAAAAAAAAAATTATAGGCTGAGAAGAAGAGGATGCTCGATGAGCATGAGGTATTCGAGTACACGCATAAGAAAAAAGGCGTTGTGCCGACATCAAGTGAGGAGATTGAGCTCTGTGATGATAGAGCCAAGTGAGTGTCGGCAAGTCAATTTTTTATTCATAGTTGTTTTTCTTACAATCCAATTATCTAATATTTTAAAAATGAATTACTCGTGTTTTATCAACAGTTTTTTTTTTCTTGTGATACAGACGAAGTTTAGACATTGGCTAGCCACGGTGGTGGATGATTTCTTGGCCACGTACAAGCCTAGCACTCAGCCGACTTAGGAGTATGAGCGTGCCTTCACTAGTTAGGCGTATCTAGAGGTATTTGGTTACAAGAAGGGATATGTCTATGTCTTGGCTCGACCTCCTCGGTGTACTTTCCCAAAGAGGTGCGCTCCTCGGCCAACAGAGTCTCAACGTCCATCGATCGCTCCAAGATGAAGACGTTGGAAGTGGACATGGCCAATCTGAAGGCCCAGACAGTGAAGATGGCACAGATGTTATAGCAATGTGAGTTAAATGCTTTTGATCGCGGTCTAGATGATCCTCATGATCCATCATCACCTCCAGCTCCTAAAGAACATGTTCTAGGATTTTATCTTGTGTATTTTTCATGTGTTTGAGGATATATTTTCAGGATGGATGACGTTTTTCATGTAAATTTTTGATGCGGTAAATGACTCGTAACGATATTCATTTTGATGTTTTTTGAATGTTGGTTGTGTTGAGGTTGGAGTTGTGGAGATTGGTGGGTAGAGATTTCAGTGTTTTGATGTTTCTCGGCCTGGTTTTGGTGTTTTTGTTGTTTTTCGAGAGTGTCATGTGTATATAGCAAGGAACCTGTTAAATCCGATTTTTAGTACCCTAGGGAACCTATATAACAGAGGCCTCTTCCTAGACAGTCATGGATGCTTTGGTTGCTTAAGATAGCATCTTGAAAGTCTCCTATGGCCATATAGAGACGCAAACTAAATGCTGCTTTCGTTTACCATATCTAGGGTGAAAGGAATTACAGGCTGTTCAAGCATGAAGTCATTCCCCTTAGGACGTGGTTAAATCGATTATTGCTGTTGCTAGTGTATAATGTTATGATCTATGTTTTGTTTAGTGTTTTGGTGTGATGTACAATGTGATTTTGGGCTTCATTGCATGCAGAATCTTGTAATTTGCTGGTCTGGTTGAGTGAAATTATTGGTATTGATGAATATACGAAAATCAAATCGTTACAATACACTTTAATAATTTCTATGTTACATTAAACCTCATTTTTAAATTAAAAATATGGATTTGCTTTTATCGAACTCCACACAAATTCAACAGTCACATAAAACCCCGTATAAAATCAAATTATTTTATTTAATTCGACATGGAGGGAGTATGTATTTACATATTATGGGGACTGCAAATGTTGCACTTATCACCTATAACCCATCTCACAACATTTATAAAAATGACTACCAACTTTTCAAGAATTAACTTTCAAAGATTAAGGAACTATAAATATTATGTAAATTGTCAATATGTGTTGTTTTCTAAACTTATTTACCAATTGAAATACCAAGTTTTAACAATTACCAATTGGCCCTTTTTAAAACAAAATAATCAAACATTTATATACCACAAATACCCTTTATCATCAGGAATTATCAAGTTGCATGACGTTTCTTTTCTTTCCCCATGATTATTCACTTTACATATTTGAAATCCCTTTCAAATAAGATGACAGAGATCTCGCATCACACGTTTCCAAGCAATACCATCGCCAACTCCAACTTTATCATCATCCCATCAGGCGACATTGTCATCTGCCACGACAACCACCACCACCACCCAACCAGACCCCCCATCACAACCAATCCATGATACTTCATCTCTTTTCCACTATCGTAATCAACATTATTCAACCCAATCAGTCATCGTTTTTGTCCGATCCCACCAACATCAACCCAATCAGTCAACGGGAGAAGAAGGGCAGCGACGTGGCCGAACGCTATATTTAATATGATGTATTATCGTGGAAGGCTAAAATTGTGAAGAACGACGTGAATGACACACACACGGTTTGAGTAGAGATCTAGTACGATCTGTGACGATTTTTAATCCAGTCTTCTCATAGTGCTTTGCCCTCACGGTTTGTGATGATGTGATTTGTGGGGGTTTTTACCCGGTACTCGGGTTTCCCCACGTTAATTTCATGTGTTCTCATTTTGATTGTCTCAATTTCGCATCTTCAAATCTATCAATTGGTATCAGAGCGCAAGTTCAATTGGTTGCGTTTATTTTGGATCTGAAGATGTCCTCCGGCAAGAGGATTGAGATCGAGAAGTTCAATGGCAAAAGGTTCGATCTTTGGAAGATAAAGATGGAAAATTTGCTTGTTGATAGGGATTTGTGGAACGCAATCATCAAAGAGAAACCGAAAAAACCTATTTTTGTTTCTACATTTTTGGTCGATAGGGACAAGGATACGGCACAGGATTCTGCTGCATCTAAATCTGTTGAAGAGTGGGAGGAGATAGATCGGAAGGCTTTGGGGCTGATCCGTATAAGCTTGGCAGAGTTGGTATTGACAAACGTGTTGGGTGAGACCTCAGCACAGGGTCTCTAGACAAAACTGAAATCTTTGTATCAAAGTAAGTCTTTGGTTAACAAGTTATTTCTTCGTAGAAGACTATATAGTCTTCGTATGCACGAAGGTGACTCTTTTGCTGCACATCTGGATGAGTTTAATATGTTGATAAGTCAGTTGACGTCGATTGGTGATCAAATTAAGGATGCAGATAGAGCTATAGCATTGCTTTATTCACTGCCTGCTTCCTGGGAGAATCTCATCATAGCGATTGGTAGGGTACGACAGAATGAAGACGTATTTCAACTCCGTTATCACAAAGTATACGATGGAAAGGATCTGAGAGGTCTTCTAAGAAGGCTTTATCTGCTAGTAGAGAACGAACTGAGAACAGGAACTACAAGAAGAACAATGGCAGGGTTAAATTTCGTGGTAGATCAAAGAGCAGAGATAAGTCAAAGGTTCGTTGATGGAATTGCAACGAGATGGGTCACTTGAAGAAAAATTGTAAGGGCAGCAAGTTTAAGACAAGGAAGGACAGTTCCTCGTCTTTAGAAAGCAAGAAGGGAGAAGGCAAACATGATTTGTATGTTACTACAGCATGTTCTGCACAGTCTGATCGTGATGTCTGGTATATAGACACGGGAGTTTCATATCACATGACACCATGGAGAGAGTGGTTTTTTTGAAAACGAGAGGTATGACGATGGAGATGTCTTGCTTGGAAACAATACAGCTATTAAGATCGTTGCTAGGGGGAAGATCATATTCAAGCTGAATAATGGGACAGTACGAAGTTTGCCAAACGTGATGCATATTCATGTAATGGGTAAGAATCTGTTATCCATTAGGACAATAATGAATGCAGCTATCATCTTCACCTGTGATAGTACATCATGCAAGATGACACGTGGGGATATGGTAATAGCATGAGGAATTCTTATGGCCGCTTATACAAGCTGTTAGGTTCTGTTGTGGCTGACTCAAGCGATGGTGCATATGTTTCTGTGTAGAAGGATGATGATGATCTACACATATCCTTATTATGCCATCGCAGGATGGGTCATTTCAGTCAAAAAGGGTTATCTATAGCTGGGCAGATGGTAGAGGGTGTTTCGAATTGTTTCATGGGTTTTGGATTTTGTGAACATTGTCTAAAGGGAAAACAAACGCGCATGAGTTTTCCTTCAGCTGGTAAGAGGGCAATTGAGGTTTTGGAGCTAATTCACAGTGATGTGTTCAGACCTACTCCGGTGGAGTCTATTGGACAATCCAGGTACTATGTATCGTTCATAGATGATTATTTTTGTTATTGTTGGATTTATTTCTTGCATCATAAATCCGAGGTATTCGATAAGTTTCGAGAAGTCAAAGTAATGGTTAAAAATCAATTGGACAGGAAAATCAAGACAGTACAAACAGATAATGGTGGAAAATTTTTCTGACAAATTTGAGCAGTTCTTTGAGGCAAATGGTATCTTAAGGCAAAAGACTACTCCTTATGCACCATAGCAAAATGGAGTAGCTGAGAGCCTGAATCGTACGCTCATGAAGAAAGCTAGGTGCATGCTTAGTTGAACGGATATGGGTTATGGGTTCTGGGCTAAAGTTGTTGCGACAGCTTGTTATTTGAAGAACCGGTCACCGACATCATCATTGAAAAATATGACTACATATGAGGCCTTGTTCAATAGGAAGCCGAATTTGTTATATGTTCGTGTGTTTGGTTGTGGTGCATATGTTCATGTACCAAGTGAGAAAAGGACCAAGCTTGATAGCAGATCTGAGAAGTGTTGATTCATTGCCTATAAAGATGGTGTAAAGGGTTACAAGTTATGGAACCCGGCCTGTAAGTCCATTGTCTACAGCAGATATGTGGTGTTCATTGAAACGCATAACAAGGGGATAGCATAGCAAACTAAGACTTCTGAATCGGTGGGGAAAGTTCAGCTCACTGACAGTCAAGGTGTTTAGATTACAGGTGCAGATTCAAAATCAGTAGTTTCTGATGATGGCCGCCAGAATTATGATCAGGTTGATGATCAGGCAGATGGTCTAGACAGTGATATCGCATAAGATGAGGCTGATTATTCTAATGAGGAGATGGAGGTTGTTTATGCTCCGGTTTTAACTCCTGCGCCTACTCCTGTGTAATCCTGTTGTGGCTGAAGATAAAACACCAGATCATCGAGTGTCAACAAGGCCGAAGAAGCCAGTTATGCGATATTCTCCTGGTTCTCTGGAGCATTTCATGCTTTGAGCATTACTGGCAGTGAGCCAAGTAGCGTAAAGGAGGCGAGATCCATGGATGATGTAGATCAATGGCAGCTTGCCGTGAATGAGGAAATGTAGAGTTCATAGAAAAATAAGACATGGAGTCTGTGTGAACTGTCTGCTGGTAGAAAAGCAGTTGGATGCAAGTGGATTTTAAAGTGGAAGTTAAAGGCAGATGGTTCTTTGGAGCGGTACAAGGCTAGATTGGTAGCCAAGGGTATTTCACAAATTAAGGGACTCGATTATGATCAGATTTTCTCACCTGTGATGAAGTTGACATCAATCAATTGTATGTTCGAAATATTGTTGCCTATGATTTGGAGATTGAGCACCAAGGTGTCAAGACCGTATTCCTTCATGGTGATTTGGAGAAGGAGATATACATGCGACAAGCAGAGGGTTTCGTGGTAAAGGGTAGAAAAATCTGGTGTACAAGTTGAAGAAGTCCTTGTATGGACTGAAGTACGAACCTAGATGTTGTTACCAGAAGTTTGACACCTGTGTTCTTCAACTTGGATTTCTTCGCAATGAGTCAGATCATTGTGTCTAAATGAAGAAGATCGATAAGGACTTTGTCTATTTGCTGCTTTATGTAGATGATATGTCATTGATTGGGAACAGCATGAAGATGATCAAGTCTGTGAAGAGTATGTTACCACAGAATTTTGAGATGAAGGATCTTAGCCCCGCGAATTTCATCTTCGGTATGCAGATTACGCGTGATCGTCCTAACAGGAAATTATGGCTGGGTCAGAAGAAGTACATCAATGACGTGTTGAAGAAGTTTAACATGATCGACTGTAAGCCGCAGAGTTCTCCTATGGTTCTAGGGATGAAGTTGTTAACTGAACAGTGTCCGAAGATAGCTGATAAGATTGAGGAGATGTCATATATACCATATGCAAGTGCAGTTGGTAGTCTCATGTATGCTATGGTTAGCACATGTCCGGATATTGCCCATGCAGTAGGAGTTTTGAGTCACTACATGTCAAATCCTGGTAAGGAGCATTGGTCAGCCGTGAAGAGAGTTCTCAGGTATCTTTGTGAAACTTCAGAATATATGTTGTGCTTCGGAGGTACAAGGAGTGGGAGCAATCTTCGGTTAGAAGGCTACGTTGATGCGGATTGAGGAGGTGATTTGGATAGCAGGAGGTCTACCAATGGGTATGTGTTCAGCTTGTTCGGTACAGTCGTAAGCTGGATGAGTAGAAGACGGAGTGTTGTTGCTCTTTCATCAACAGAATCCGAGTATATGTTTTTGACTCATACTAGAAAGGAAGCTGTGTGGCAACGAAGACTGGGTGCTGAGCTCAGTTTTCAGGTAGAACCAGTGAAGCTAAAGTGTGATAGTCAGAATGCTCTATTCTTGAATAGAAACCCAGCTTATCATTCTCGTACAAAGCATATCAGCATTAAATATTATTTCATCCGTGAGAAGGTCGAGAAGAAAGTGGTGTTGTTAGAGAAGTTTGATATAGTTGTTAATAGTGCGGATTTCTTTACTACGATACTTAATCATTCAAAGTTCAGTTGGTTCTCAACTGAGGTTGGTTTGAAGACAATGACCGTTGGGATGGCATCTATTTGTGTGAAGTATTCAACAAGTAGGAAATTATTGAGGTTATCGACTACTTCACGTTCACGACAGACGTGACTACGCGGACCGAGAACGAAGGTCCCGCTCCCCGATGGGCGGGGGTCCAGGTGGTAGCGCTGCCCTCGCACTCCCACCAAGGGGCGCTGTCCCCTGGACCCCCATTTGCTCACCGGGATTGCTAGGGCAGCGTCCTCATGGCCGAACAATATATCTAATATGATGCATTATCATGGAAGGCTGAAACTGTGAAGAATGGACATGAATGAGACAGTTTGGCCGTGTGTCGAGATGAGAGCAGAAGAGGACATGGCCGTGTCTGGCATGCACGACCGTGCGAGCCTGTTTCGAGGCAGAGTACAGTTTGCACACGCACGGGCCATGCGGGGTTGGCGCGGGCCGTGTCTCGGGATAGAAAGCGAAATTTGTTTTATTAAAACACGTCTATTATGGGGTTACACCCATGTTATTATTCATCCAGATTGAGTTCTAAGGTTTTGAGTAGAGATCTAATACAATTTGGGATGATCTGTAATGCGATCTTCTCATAGTGATTTGCCATCACGGTTTGTGGTGGTGTGATTTTTGGGATTTTTCTCACAGTACTAGGGTTTTCCCACGTTATTTTCGTGTGTTCTCCTTTTGATTGTCTCAATTTTGCATCTTCAAATCTGTCAAGATGAAGATGATAGAATTTCATGCGAATACAGAGATAGTATAACACTTTTCATAATCAATACGCCAGCGATGCACGATCGTCAATGTTATTAGGTGCACTGTCGTAGATGTTCTAGTTTCAATGTTCTTGGACGCACTGTCATTGATGTTTGGAATCGATGGAATAGATGGAGCTCAAAGAAGTCGGTGGTGGGTGGAAGGGAGTATGTTTGCTGACAAAAATACAAAAGATTTGATTGATTGATTTCTCAATTGATTGGGATTGAATATATAGTGTCTTTCCATAACTTAAATATGGACAAATGAGACCATAAATTAAGATGAAGAACCTAATGGTAATAAAAATCTTAACTACAACTTATTGATTTATAAATAAGTTACACTTTAAGAACTTAATGGTGATTCACCAATAATGAGACAGCATCCTGCGGTCATTCGTTACAGTTTATCTATCCTTATATCTAACATGCACAGCTATGTATCGTTCAGACCTACTCCGGTGGAGTCTATCGGACAATCCAGGTACTATGTATCGTTCATAGATGATTATTCTTGTTACTGTTGGATTTATTTCTTGCATCATAAATCCGAGGTATTCGATAAGTTTCGAGAAGTCAAAGTAATGGTTGAAAATCAACTGGACAGGAAAATCAAGACAGTACAAACAGATAATGCTGGAAACTTTTTCTATGACAAATTTGAGCAGTTCTATGAGGCAAATGGTATCTTAAGGCAAAAGACTACTCCTTATACACAATAGCAGAATAGAGTAGCTGAGAGACTGAATCGTACGCTCATGGAGAAAGCTAGGAGCATGCTTAGTTGAACGGATATGGGTTATGGGTTCTGGGCTAAAGTTGTTGCGACAGCTTGTTATTTGAAGAACCGGTCACCGACATCATCATTGAAAAATATCACTACATATGAGGCCTTGTTCAAGGGGAAGCCAAATTTGTCACATGTTCGTGTGTTTGGTTGTGGTGCATATCTTCATGTACCAAGTAAGAAAAGGACCAAGCTTGATAGCAGATCTGAGAAGTGCTGATTCATTGGCTACAAACATGGTGTGAAGGGATGCAAGTTATGGAACCCGGCTAGTAAGTCCATTGTCTACAGCAGATATGTGGTGTTCATTGAAACGCATAACAAGGGGATAGCATAGCAAACTAAGACTTCTGAATCGGTGGGGAAATTGACAGTCAAGGTGTTTAGATTACAGGTGCAGATTCAAAATTAGTAGTTTCTTATGATGGTGGCCAGAATTACAATCAGGTTGATGATCAGGTAGATGGTCTAGACAGTGATATCGCATAAGATGAGGCTGATTATTCTAATGAGGAGATAGAGGTTGTTTATGCTCCGGTTCCAACTCCTGCGCCTACTCCTGTGTAATCCTGTTATGGCTGAAGATAAAACATCGGATCGTCGAGTGTCAACAAGGCCGAAGAAGCCAGTTATGCGATATTCTCCTGGTTCTCTGGGAGCATTTAATGCTTTGAGCATTACTGGCAGTGAGCCAAGTAGCGTAAAGGAGGCGAGCTCCATGGATGATGTAGATCAATGGCAGCTTGCCGTGAATGAGGAAATGTAGAGTTCGGAGAAAAATAAGACATGGAGCCTGTGTGAACTGTCTGCTGGTAGAAAAGCAGTTAGATGCAAGTGAATCTTCAAGTGGAAGTTAAAGGCAGATGGTTCTTTGGAGCGGTACAAGGCTAGATTGGTAGCCAAGAGTTATTCACAAATTAAGGGACAAGATTATGATCAGATTTTCTCACCTGTGATGAAGTTGACATCAATCAATTGTATGCTCGAAATGCTGTTGCCTATGATTTGGAGATTGAGCACCAACATGTCAAGACCGTATTCCTTCATGGTGATTTGGTGAAGGAGATATACATGCGACAACCAGAGGGTTTCGTGGTAAAGGGTAGAAAAATCTAGTGTACAAGTTGAAGAAGTCCTTGTATGGACTGAAGTACGAACCTAGATTTTGTTACCAGAAGTTTGACACCTGTGTTCTTCAACTTGAATTTCTTCACAATGAGTCAGATCATTGTGTCTACATGAAGAAGGTCGATAAGGACTTTGTTTATTTGTTGCTATATGTAGATGATATGTCATTGATTGGGAACAGCATGAAGATGATCAAGTCTGTGAAGAGTATGTTACCACAGAATTTTGAGATGAAGGATCTTAGCCCCGCGAATTTCATCTTCGGTATGCAGATTACGTGTGATCGTCCTAACAGGAAATTGTGGCTGGGTCAGAAGAAGTACATCAATGATATGTTGAAGAAGTTTAACATGATCGACTATAAGCCGCAGAGTTCTCCTATGGTTCTAGGGACGAAGTTGTTAACTGAGCAGTGTCCGAAGATAGCTGATGAGATTGAGGAGATATCACATATACCGTATGCAAGTGCAGTTGGTAGTCTCATGTATGCTATGGTTAGCACATGTCTGGATATTGCCCATGCAGTGGGAGTTTTGAGTTACTACATGTCAAATCCTGGTAAGGAGTATTGGTCAACCATGAAGAGAGTTCTTAGGTATCTTTGTGAAACTTCAGAATATATGTTATGTTTTGGAGGTACAAGGAGTGGGAGAAATCTTTGGTTAGAAGGTTACGTTGATGTGGATTGAGGAGGTGATTTGGATAGCAGGAGGTCTACCAATGGGTATGTGTTCAGCTTGTTCGATACAGTCGTAAGCTGGATGAGTAGAAGACAGAGTGTTGTTGCTCTTTCATCAACAGAATCCGAGTATATGGCTTTGACTCATACTAGTAAAGAAGCTGTGTGGCTACGTAGACTGGGTGCTGAGCTCGGTTTTCAGGTAGAACCAGTGAAGCTGAAGTGTTATAGTCCGAATGCTCTATTCTTGACTAGAAACCTAGCTTATCATTCTCGTACGAAGTATATCAGCATTAAATATTATTTCATCGGTGAGAAGGTCGAGAAGAAAGTGGTGTTGTTAGAGAAGTTTGATACAGTTGTTAATAGTGCGGATTTCTTTACTACGACAGTTAATCATTCAAAGTTCAGTTGGTGCTCAACTGAGGTTGGTTTGAAGACAATGACCGTTGGGATGGGGTCTATTTGTGTGAAGTTTTCAACAAGTAGGAAATTATTGAGGTTGTCGACTACTTCACGTTCATGACAGACGTGACTACGCGGACCGAGAACGAAGCTCCCGCTCCCCGGTAGGCGGGGGTCCAGGTGGCAGCGCTGCCCTCGCTCTCCCGCCAGGGGGCGCTGTCCCCTGGACCCCCATCTACTCATCGGGATTGCAAGGGCAGTGTCCTCGTGGTCAAACGATATATCTAATATGATGCATTATCATCGAAGGTTAAAACTGTGAAGAATGGACATGAATGAGACACACACGGCCGTGTGTCGAGATGAGAGCAGAAGGGGACATGGCCGTGTCTGGCATGCACGACCGTGTGAGCCTGTTTCGAGGCAGAGTACAGTTTGCAAACGCAAGGGCCATGCGGGGTTGGCACGGGCCGTGTCTCGAGATAGAAAGCGAAATTTGTTTTATTAAAACACGTCTATTATGGGGTTACACCCATGTTATTATTCATCCAGATTGAGTTCTAAGGTTTTGAGTAGAGATTTAATACGATTTGGGATGATCTATAATGCGATCTTCTCATAGTGATTACCATCATGGTTTGTGGTGGTGTGATTTATGGGATTTTTCTCACAGTAATCGGATTTCTCCACGTTAATTTTGTGTGTTCTCGTTTTGATTGTCTCAATTTCGCATCTTCAAATCTGTCAAGATAAAGAGAATAGAATTTCATGCGAATACAGGAGTACTATAACACTTTTCATAATCAATACGTACAGCGATGCATGATCGTCAATGTTATTAGGTGCACTGTCGTAGATGTTCTAGTTTCCATGTTCTTGGACGCACTGTCGTTGATGTTTGGAATCGATGGAATAGATGGAGCTCAAAGAAGTCGGTGGTATGTGGAAGGGAGTATATTTGCTGACGAAGATACAAAAGATTTGATAGATTGATTGCTCAATTGATTGGGATTGAATATATAGTATCTTTCCGTAACTTAAATATGGACAAACGAGATCATAAATTAAGTTGAAGAACGTAATGGTGATAAAAATCTTAACTACAACTTATTGATATATAAATAAGTTACACTTTACGAACTTAATGGTGATTCACCAATAATGAGACAGCATCCTGCGGTCATTCGTTACAATTTTTCTATCCTTATATCTAACATGCACTGCTACAGCATTATTATATTTTCAATATAAGGATGCAGTTTTTGACTCGATCATATCATATCATATCATGTTTCAAAGCTTGTGCTCCCAATAGATCCGTTACTGAGACCGTCCTTTGCTGCACAAGCCAGCTTTCCTACATCCCCATCCTTCTACACTTTAGCTCTACTACAAGTCAGCGTTCTGTTGCACTTCAGTTTTGTTGCAAGTTAACTCTGTTTTTTGCAAGCTCTCCGCTGCACTCTATGAACTTCAAAAGTCCTTGAATCTGACCATGGCTAATCCCAGATTGCCTTTCGCTGCGAAATTATAAGATATCTAACATATCTTGAACTATCCTGTTGGTTATATATCAAGATTTAGTTAGACTGCATAATAAATTTCTATCTGCTGACCAACATTGTTGCGCTTTCTGAACTGTATCAAGGTACACCAGTTTTAAACCTATTTAGACAAACATTAGATTATTTTAAATTTAATATTTTGTTTATTGATTTCTATACATATGGAGGAGATTTATACATAATCTAACAAAAAAAAAAAAAAATTCATACTTACCTCTAAGTTATGAATTTTTTAATTTTTTAATTTTTATTTTTCTTTTTATTTTTTGAAAGTGCAAGTTATGAATTGACCACGAAAGCTATCAAGGGATCTAAAGCCCATCTTTTTTGAATTGGACTTTTAGGAGAGGAGAGTCCCATATAGCTAGGACTCTTAATAATTTGAGGGCCCCAATGGGAAGTCAATATCATCATTAAGTATTGGGATTTGAGAAGTACCTTTTGCATGCCCTTAAAGATACCTTACCTTGCTAGCAGGGTTGATCTTCAAGGTTATGATCTTCTCTTCACACAAATGTGGGTTAGCTATGCATCAACTTCACATGGTTGATTTTCAAGCTAAAGCCATGGAACAAAGCATCTTGATAGGGCCACTACGGGACACCTTGTGAGATTTCGCCACGATGATGACTGTATTTTACTGCTACCATATTGACATATATTTATAAGGATCGATCGAGTTTATCTACGATCTGATATAAGTATAACTCAGTATTGTCAATCTCTCAAAGACCTTGTTTTCATATTAACTATCAACACGAATCAATAAAGAATTATAACACATTTTTACTAATTTATCCAGCGTCATTCTCATGAACAAATACCTTGTCTTTGCGACATATATGAAAATGGATTGAGCAAGACAAGTAAACAACCATACTTGTAGGCAGCTCATGCCGCTATAGAAGTGACAAAAATGGGAGGTAGGTAATTATGTAACAATATTATAGCCTTTTATACCTTGATTTTGGTCGCTTTCAAAGTTGATAATTTTGCGATAACAAGATAAGGGGCCATACTATATACTATTATCGACTTATCCCGCTAGCATTAATCCCTCTCCATCTATATCTATTTTTCCATATTACTAGCAAACAACACCTCGAAGCTTTGCTTTATCCTCATTGTTTGTTTGTTTTGGCTTAGGCAAGCATGCACTCAATGAGTGTAACGACCTATAAGGTAAGATGGGTCAATCAAAGCTTTGCCAGCGCAGCCTCACATGGAAAATTATCCAAAGATACAGATTTAAAAAATTAATTTCAAAAACATCAATGCAGGATTTTAATTCCTAAAATATACAATTTCATTGTTTCTCTCTCCTCCTCCCACAATCTCATCTTCCTCCATCAAATCCATCTTCGCCTCTGCCCACCACCACTGTGACATCATCTTCATCATCGCAATCTCTCCTCGGTCTTCTTGCACAATCCTTCCATCTCCGCTGCAGACGACGGATCCAAGTCAAAGAAGCTCTTCGTTGTCTTTGGAGAAAATCAATTCAACAGTGACTCTGATAATATCAGTTGATGACTACGAAGGTCGACTGATGATTTTAGAGTTGTTAATTCAAGGGATTTTATAGGACAGTGCTTTCGATATTGTTGGTGTTTTGTCATGGAAGAAACTATATTTGAGAATTTTTGGTATTTTTGAAGATGATGTTGATGCTTTTTGTAATATTTTTTGCTTCCTTGTGATCTACCAATTCATCGAGATGGTTTATGGAGACTGGGATTGTGGATTTATATACAAAATGTGAATTGTGGGGGATGCAATGAAGGTGTTCGATGAAATATCGGAGAGAAACAATGTTGATCAAACGTTAAATGATTTTGTTGTAAAGATTTTGTGTTTTTTGGTATTGTTTTCTTTATCATTAGAATATTTTTTTATAGTGTAACATTTGTGAATAAAAATATTTTTTTCCTTCCTATGCTCTATTTTTTTCTCAGGCGCTCTGTTTTTTTCCTCAAGCGTTCTGTTTTTTTTTCTTCAGGCGCTCTATTTTTTTCTTCAGACACTCTATTTTTTTTTTCTTCAGACGTTTTATCTTTTTTTCTTCAGACGCTCTATTTTTTTTTCTTTTGGGCGCTCTGTCTTTTTTCTTCACGTGCTTTGTTTTTTTTTCTTCAGGCGCTCCGTTTTTTTTTTTTCACGCGCTCTGTTTTTTTTTTTCTTTAGACGCTCTGTTTTTTTTTCTTCAAGCGTTCTGTCCGTTTTTTCTTCAGGCGCTCTGATTTTTTTCCTTTAGGCGCTCTGTCTTTTTTTCTTCGGCCGCTTTGTTCTTTTTTTTTTCAAGTGCTCTGTTTTCTTTTGAACCGACGCTCTGTTTTGGGATTCCGACGAAGTGGTTGGATTCCGACAAGGTGATCGGATTCCGACGACGATGGCCGGATTCCAGCCAAAATTCCAACGACGGTGGTCGGATTTCAGTAAACAATCCAATGGTGGTTGGGTGATGGTAGGGGTTAAGATGGAGACGAAAATAAGGTTAGGGATTTAAATGAGATTGATGAATTGTATGTTTTTTGAATTTAGATTCGTTATATATCTTTTTGATTTTTTTTCAAGTTTTTGTAGTTTTGGATAAAAATCTCATGGAAAACTATATGATATAAATCATTTTTAATATGACAAAAAGATTAGTAATAGTATAATGCTGGTAACAATCATGAGCTCACCACCCACCACCATATTATCTCCAGTAGCTAGCTTCCTATATCGACAATTTAGATGAAAGCAACCTAATATTGATTCGTCTTTTTGTGACCACTTTTTCATTGGCCATTCACATGGAATAATAATGAATCATATATGCATATTCCAATATATGTTACAAGCATTACAACTAGTAAAGATTTATATTCCTCGCCTTTTTTCTTATCTTGCATTGGTTCCCATCAAAAGGAAGGACTCGATACAAATTTTCTCTTTGAAATTCTACTATGTAGAACGTCTTGAGAAGTATCTATTGAGATCAATCGTGTCGGTAGCTACTTAGTTTTAATAAGAAGATTCTTTTGATTAATTATAACTTTGAATCATTGTCAAATGGTTTAACTACGTGAGTATTAGCCCTATGTTGAAGGAAGTATTCATATAGCTAGGCATTCGTGCTAGCGACATAGGCGAGGAAGACAAAAACCTAATGTGTGATGTACTACTCCTGTTTACGTAAAACTAGTCGAGGGCTACCACATGCAACCTTCTAATCCTTTTGACGACCACAACACAACATCTTAGCGCTTCATTTTTTCCTCAACTATGTTTAACTTGATCGGGTACTCCCGCCACGATCCTGACCGATGTATGAGTCACATTGACCATAAGATTTAGATCCTCTGTTGTTCAAACGAAAAACATAGATGTCATTACGAATAAACATCCTTGAACAGTTGGGTCTTTGCAGGGATTCGGGGAAAAGCACCACCCGTTCATGATCATAAGATCAACAACCCTGATTAGACAACACCTTTGTCGTGCATAATTGGCAACAAGAGGATCCACTCGTTAACCTTAGGCTTCCATACATTCTCCCGAAAATGCACAAACATTGTGAGGGTATAGCCTACACATCAGAACAGTGAATTAGTTCCTTTTTTGAGAGATATACAAACCCTTTTTCCTCCGGTCCTTGATATGTAACTTTCTCACAATAACAGTCCACTCTTCCCATCACTATTAAACAATTACAACTGCCCACTCACTCACTCACATAACACACACCTCTCCTCGAATCCCAATAAGTAGTTAGAAGCATAGAGTTGAGTGTTGTCATCTCTTCTCCTCCAGAGCTTTGCCTTCCACATAAACTAACCAAGCCATGGCAGAGAAGGTACGTAATCTAATCCATAAACTTAAGATCTCATTTCCTGGTTAGTGTATCTATTCAATACTGTTGGATTTGATCCTTTTTGTGATCAAATTTAAGTACCCAGTTTGTCGAATTGTTGCGGCCTGATCTCCTTGTTCTTGAATTGTGATGTGTGGATTGATTTTGATCTTGGTTTCCTATCAGTTGTAGTATAGAATTTTGAATTGGGAGTGGAAATGAAAATGGAATTCGAATCCATTAAAATTATTTTGTGGTTCCTAAGAGTAGGAAATCAATCAACCATCAAGTTTGTGAAGAAACTATATTGTATCTGAAGAAACTATCAAGTTTTGTCAAACGGGTAATCATCTTTCTTCAGCTTGGATGATAATTTGGTTAAACGAAAGTGTACAGTTTAAATATACGCTAAAAAGATGCAGTCTGTTATTCTTTCAATTATCATAGACCCAATTATCATCGGTTGAAGCCTAGCTTCGTGTTGTCAATCAAAACAATGTTTGGTGGGTTTGTGTAGGTGACAATAATGCTTCTCAAGGTCGATCTTCAATGCTCACGCTGCTACAAGAAGGTCAAGAAAGTCCTCTGCAAATTTCCTCGTGAGTCTTTCCAATTGATTAAAAACATTTCTATTATTACTCTTTTCTAATTGTTTACTCCATATCCCTTTAAATTTCTGTTTTCTAATTTTCTGATATAGAGTTTTGGTTGATGTTTTAATGGCTTGAAAAGAAATCCGAGACCAGGTGTACGATGAGAAGAACAACATTGTAATAATCAAGGTGTTTTGCTGTGATCCTGAGAGGATCAGGGACAAGCTCTGTGCCAAGGGCTGTGGTGTGATAAAGAGCATTGAGATTCGAGGCGCAGACCCACCCAAACCTCCACAGCCCAAGCCCGAACCCCCGAGGCCTGACCCCCAGCCCGAGCCTGAGCCCCCGAAGCCCGAGCCACAACCTGAGCCTGAGCCTGAGCCTACGCCCGAGCCACCAAAGCCCGAGCCTGAGCCTGAATCAGAGTCGAAGCCAGAACCAGAGCCCGAGCCACCAGAGGCACAGCCAGAACCTGAACCAGAGGCCCCTCCCCCCGAGCCTCCACTTAAGAAGAATGGCTCCAAAAATGGCTCCAAAAATGGAAGAAATGGATCAAAAAAGAACGAAGCAAAGGATGAACCACCACCGGCTGAACCGGCTCCTGCTGAGCCGGACCCACCTAAGCCTCCTGAGCCCGAGGTGGTGGAAGTGATTGTGCCTGTTCCTGTGCCTGTGCCAGAGCCTGAGCCTGAACCTGCGCCGGCTCCAGCCCCGGTGGTTGATCCATTACCACCACCTCCACCGCGGTTCGCAGAGTATCCCCCAATGGGATATTGTTGCGGGCAGTGTTATGCAGGACAGCATGGCGGCCCGTGTTATTACGGGTATGGCGGCTATGGCAACGGCTATGGATATGGCTATGCACGTCCACCAGCGCCACCTCCGCCGCCACCACCAGCATATGATCCTTACAATTATTACGGCTATAACAAGGGATACTGTGACACTCGTTGCGGGGAATGCATAAGCGATGAAAGCGCTACGGCTTGCACGATAATGTAGCGGAGAACATAAACCTGTTACAGCATGTTATACTCATACTAAAGGTCGTAATACTATATAGATAGTCACAGGAAGAGTCGAAAGAAAAACGAATAAGGATGATTGGGGGTGGTGTAGATGCTTCTAAAGGGTCTCTTATGTTATTAGCTGTCCCAAAAGGGACTCTTAATGTTATTGTCAATTAATCACTTTGTATTCATCGAATAAGCATGAATTCAAGTGCATTGCTAAGCATCTTATGTGCTCTTCGTCACCCATCAAGCTCACGATTATGTTTTTCTTCATGAAACATTATCAGATTTTTTTTTCATTATTTTCAGCAGTAATACCAAACAAACCGACGGCCTGTTTGTTCATTGTCAAACTTTTGTATAGATCAAAAGATTGAAAGAGAAGCGTCGTCGGTGAAGTAATGACCTTTTTATAATACTGTTTTGTAGTTATTGTGGATGTGATTTGTTGCCAACTTCTGGTCCTGCTTCTTGAGTTTCTTCCCATTCGAGAAGAGAATCTCAGTGATTAAGCTTTCAAATGGAAACTTTTGTATTCAGATGATGAGGAATCATTGGCTGTGGCAAAATTATGATAGAATTTGCATCCTTTGCCTAACTAATGCTGGCACTATATCGATGATTTTGATTTGTATAGTTTAGTGGCGAACATGAGAGATCTAAGTATGGTATCACCCAATCCGTGTTAGCTAGTGGTTCAGATCCTCTTTCTCGGCAATGATTGTCTGGTTGATCACATTGTTGCACGGATTTAACTATCGGCATATTGTTGCACGGATTTACACGTATGCAGTTTTCGGGCTTGTAGAACTGGTTAGCTTTGAGCATCAGTCATCTTTTTAATTTGTCTTTTCTTTTAATTGAGTTACAATAAGTCTGAAGCCGTAGCCAGGAAGATCCGCACATCTTTAGGATCTTAAAAGACAAAGGCAAAAAAGAAAGAGCATACTCCTTGCGTCTCATGTTAATCAAAATATTTTGATCCGACACGAAAATTTATGCATGTTTTGAATTTATGTGGATTTTGAATAAGAAAGAATATTTTTTTTGATAAAATTAAAGTTTACTATATTAATTGAACGAATAATAAATGAATCTATTATAACAATTGAGATTGACTTGATATATTTTTTATATTATAAATTTAGAAAAATAGGATTTTATTAATTTTGAGACGGTGAGAAAAATAGACTAACATTTCAATCAATATGTGAGGGATGGAGTACAACATAAGCCTAAAAGACAAAAGCTCCTTGAATTCAACACACACACTTGATCTTTGAATTATTCCAAAGAGACTTAAGCAAAAGCCGTTGTGAACGACGAGGGAGCGAATCAACATAATCAAGAATAGCACGAGCAATCGAAGACAAGTCTCCCCCAATACTCACTTCGTCCCTTTCTAATTCGCTCAAAGCAAGTACTTCATCAACCGAGTCACCCCTCAAGCACTCCTTATCAACTTCGTAGCAAGGCTCCTTGGAACCGTTCTTGCATACTTCTCCCCTTGATGAGCATATTCTCCAACTACCCCAACTCAAGGAAGCCGCGGCCATCACTGTCGGGATGGGGTAAACCACGCACATGTTTTTCTTCTCAAGGCCTAATTCCGAAAGAGAAACACATCGGGCATACGTTCCCGGTCATCAACAGTAACTTGAGGACTACAGAGCCAACCTCGAATTCATTGAGTATGACATTCCTCTTCAAACCAGTTTCAAATTCAACCCCAAGAACTCGTTGTTGCAACATCCTCGCGTCCTCATGAGCGGTCGATGATGAGTGTGAAAACATTCATGTTTTTCTAAGTTATTAGTTTTTGTTTAATATGATTAATGTCGTTTCTTTTGTGTTTTAATTTACTCTTATGTTTCGAACGTCAGTATCGTCGTTTGCATGTTTACATTCTAAATTTGATCGAGAGAAACGACTTTGATAGTTTCTGTAAATGGACGAAAAATACTTGAAGATGATCGCGATGAAGTGTGGTAACTTTTTTTCATCACTGGTGATAATTCTTATGATTTCTGGTGAAGGTCACGTGCATTAGATGATGTTCATGTTCAAAGACATATGGACTTGTTTTGGAGGTAAACCGAAACGTTTGAGGCTATTGAGCGTGGATGATACATAAAAGTTAAACAACACATAGAAGATGATTCGAGATTATTTTTAGGGTGAAAATAATGCCTTTTAAAGTGTTTTATAATGATAAAAGGGATACATAAGGTAAAAGGGATACATAAGGTATACCCTTGATCAAGATAGAGTTCGAAACAAAAAAAAAATGCTATTTTCGAAGGATTCAGGACCCGTCACGCCCGTGACTACACCCGTCACACCCGAGATGCTGACTGCACTTGTGCCAGACTGTCAATTTTTTATGACCACAATGGTCACACCCATGACCAAAGTTATTTTACAAGATCTTATGAAATTTTTACTAATTTTTCACCAAATGTATTAGGGCTTTTACTTTTTCTGTAAATAGGGACCTTATGTCTTCGTTTTTTTAAGAGATTTCCGCCGTCGTGATGGCTGGAGCCCTTAGTTTAGGTCACGTTTTATATTCTTCTTCATTGCTTTGATTGGATTTTGGTGTTTGGCGCTTCAATTGTTCGATATTATTATGGATCTTATTTATTGCACATCGGATCTTCATTATCCATCACTGTATTGTCATCTATCCCTCAACATCTTTGATTTGATGATGATGATGATGATGCATGTTATGATTTTGATTTTGATGATTTCATGATTATGGTTATATAGTTGATTCGTAGGGATTGATTGTTATAGTTTGAGTTAATGGATCATGAGATGTTAGATTAACTCAAACCAAATTTTTATGATGAAAGACACTAAAGATTTAAACTTTACCATGACTAACACATGTATAATGTCATTTAGTTTGGCAAGCTAGGTTATGTTATGAGATGACCTAGCGATTGATTGTTCTCTTTCTATCATATTAGATAACAACTAATCAACTTTGATACATTCTCTTTCGATCATACATGATTAGAACCTATTTAACGTGTGAATGAATAATCAAATGTCTTTGGCTTTTAATTCATGTTTGATATGTTTCTTGTTTAATTCAATTATTTAGTTTAACATATTCATTCTCTTTTGGTATGTTAGATTGAGTGATTAGTTTGATTATACATTCTCTTTGGCAATCAAAAATCTAAAGAGCGTAATATAAAATACCATTATATTACAATCAATCCATTCTAAATAACAAATCAATTTAATTATCATCAAAGTTTGATCATTGAAGCGAGAACGAAATCGATTTAATCCCTAACTTTTAACTAATTAGAAAACGCCTTTGTTTAGTCCATAGCAGTTTAGTTAGTTTTAGTAAGATTAATAAGGTTTCAATTCATTTAATACAAGTCTCCCAAATCTTAATTTTCACAATTGTAATAGGATCTCGTTGTGACTGAAAATAAAGTAAATAATATTACAACCGTCTCTATGGGTTCGATCCTTATTTTCATTATTATATTAATTTGAATATTTTTAAAATATAAGTGAGGGTTTATAAATTCTAATTTGACGTGTTTGTGATAGCATGCATCAGCCGACTCTTGCCTACAAACATTCTTCCATTTTTTCGAACATATCTGTTAGGTCGAATCCTCAACAAGTGTCCCGAAGAATTGGGTTATGAAGTGAAATGGCCTTTGATACCGCCTCAACTTCTTCAAACTCTATAAAGGCTTGTCCTTTGAAATATCCGAACTTGTTCACACTCATTGTGACCCAGTTCAGAACACCACATGACGCATTGAACAATTGAATCTCCTTCGGACTATATGAAAAGTTGACGTTGCCGACAAGTCTACTTTCCTTTGACCCGTTGAATAGGGCTTGACAACCCCTAAAATTCATCGAATTGGGGGATAGACCATTAAAAATCAGTCCGTTTAATCATAATTTTGAGCATGTCCTGATCATCAGATCGAGACCATATTAAATTCGTTGAAAACTATATTGCTCATAAATGATTATCGTACGTTAAAATTTTCAAAACAGACTACAGATTAATCAGAAATCAATGTCCAACATATCTCATGTAAAGAGAAAAAATTCATGTGGTTTAATATACAAAACCAAATTGGAGTTTTGGTATTATATGATATACCTTATAAGTAGGTTGGTGGCAAATGAGTTTGAGCTCCAAAGAGTATCCAATTTTATATGAGGGAGAGAGAGTAGGTGATGCTTATAAACACACACGCGCGTTATTCGGATTGGATCAGTCATGCACGTGATCGATTATTATATTATATTTTTTAGACTATAGTCTGAGTAAGATTATTTTACCGTTGAATGGGCCGTTGGTGTGTGTTATCTGACTTGGACGGTTGTGTTCAATCAATGCGTCGGTTGGACAGGTCGTCCTCTCCCGGTATGATACGTGGATGCACCCCCCTTCACTATTTGCCTATATAAGTAATGCCTGGGACTTCTTTTCCAGACACGTTCTTCCCTCTTCTGCAAACACATTGCATTGCATTACATCGTAAACACCAATGTCGTTGCATCTTTGATCAAGAATCTAGAGAGAGGGTTCGACGTCCTCGTTGGTACACTGGTTTTCTGCGTTGTAGAGGTACATTATAAATTAAGTAATCGTTGTATTTTAGGATACGGTCGCCAAGGATCCATTAGCACTAGTACGGGACAATAACATCTTAAGAACAAAGGGATAATTTTTGCCTCAACTAATCTGTTGTGGTTTGGTTATTAATTGCATGTTGTTTTTATTTTCAGTTTCGATTTCGATTTCTATACTAACTTATTAGCATAGACAACGAAGAGAATCTCCTTGCTCTCCATTTCCTTCAATCTGCATTTCGTCTCCTTCAATCATGGCTCATCATCATCAAATTCAGTCCTCCCACGACCTCATAGTTAGCTTCAGAGATCTGTCTCCTAAGTGGTCTTGATATCAAAATCGATCACAGGACGTGGCTTGCAACCGACTTCTCATGCCTTTTTTTCACACCAATGTCGTTGGAGGAGGTGGATGACAATGATGGGTAGACAGCAGCATGGTGCCTTCATCATTCATCCTATATCCAGTATGGTGGCGATTGGCATTAAGTAACTACACTCCAGAATCCAGATCAATTACATAGCTTGAACTTAAGTTGATTCTTGTATGATATTCAATGTCGATGCTTCAAGTTTAGTATAATATGCTGCTTATGTTCCGAAGTTGATAGAGTAGTATTGACAGAGGCCTCAGCTAGTATCAAAATGACCATAGAGGATTGACACCAATCAAAGAGCGTTGTCGTCAGATCTACAAGACTACCTTGAGTCGTCGGTCGATCGCATACACCTATCAAACATGATTTGATCAAAAATTGTAATTCTTCACTGAAACAACATCAGATAGAAAAGACGATATACAATTCCTCTCAAAACCTATGATACATAACCCAACCAAAACATTCTCAATATTCATAATCATAACTAAAATCCGTAACACCAAACATAGCAGAAAGCACACTAGAGAGCAAATAGAACACACCAACAACCATCACTACAACAACAACAGCAGAAACAGGGTTCTTCAACAGCTCATACAAGGGCTGCAACAAAGTGTAAGCAAAGCCAGTGCTGACAGTCAAAGCATACAACACATATCTCCTCATATTATCCCAAAACTCCTCCATCAAAGGACCCTCTGGTCCAAATACAAGTGCCTTTTGGGTATCAAACCCCATCAATATCACAAAAATGGACATTGATGCTGCACCTATGAGGACAATCCTTGAGTACCCATTTGAGGATTCCTTGATGGGTTGCTCTTGGAGGGTGTTTTGGATTATGTTTTTGGTGAGTTTTGGTTGGGTTGTGGTGATGAGAGGAGATTGGGTTTGGTGTTGGGTGGGTTTGAGGGGTAGAGTTGGTAATTTGGTGGGTTTTGGAGGGGATTTGGGGAGGGTTGAGCGGTGAAATTGGGATCTGATTGTGGTTGTGGTGATGATCATCATGATTTTGGGGTTGTGTTTTGAGTTTGAGGGTTCAGTGTAATTTAGGGTTTTTCATATTTGCTATGTCTGCTAGTCAGATTATCTGCTTCCTGTTTGAGCTGCCTTATCCTTTTGATGGTGTAAGCAATGAAAGGACCAAAATGACCCGCACAAGAAGGCTTGAAGATAACTTAGTTCAACTCCAATGGTCACACACCCTCCGAGCCATAAAGATACACCTGTAATAACCCGAGTGTATAATGTAGAGATTTATATATATATATATAGATAGATATATATATATTCATCCTAAATTTTAGAAATTAATCAGAAAAATCAATTCAAAATTTTTACATTTATAAAAATGCTATTTAAATCATATAAAATTTTCAAAAATATTATTAAAATCCTATGATACTTTTAAAAACATTACTCAAATCGTATGATATTTTCAAAATAATTGTTATTTTTAATAAAATCGTTATCTTGAATAATTTATAGAATAATTTTTTTATCCAATCTATTCATCAACCTAACTTTTTCATTCGAAATCCTCTTATTTTCACATTATTTTTTTATTTTCCTCAAGTTTTTAGTTTTTTAAATCTTATTTATTTTATTAAATTTTTCTAATTCGATCGCTCAAATCATAATGATCATTATTTTGGATGTAAAGAGGAAGTTATTAAATAAGGAGAAAAGAAAAAAAATCAAAAATTGCTAAAGTTAGTGAATTTACTAACGTCAACAGATATTATGTAAATTTTGTATAATTTAAATACTATTTTTATAAATATAAAGATTTAATATACTTTTTTATAATTTTTTATGATTTGGGTGATTATATATAAGAAAATCCCTATCATGTAAGAGTACTTGGAAAGGAGGCGGATCCTGTCTTTTATGTGTTGTTCTTATGTGATTTTTATTTTTATTTTTATTTTTTGGTATTTGAAAAATATGAAAAAAAATTTAAAATCCTATTAAGAAAATATCAATCCTAAAAAAAACCTAAAAAATATTTAATAAAAATAATCCTATTAAAAATTATACTAATAAAAAAATCCAATAAAAAAAACAAAAACAATTCATAAGCCATCAAGTTGTTGTAGCAACCGCCGTGGATCCAAATGTTGGTTGCTGTAAACATGCATCACCAAAGAAAAATAGATACAATTACATTCAAACCTCAAACTACCATGACTAAATGGGAATAATATACGAAACTCGCTACTCAAACAAAGGTCCAAGGAACCAAAAAAAAGGTGAACGAGAAATGAAACTGACTATATTCTCCAACATTCTTTTTATTCATTGGAAAAGTTAGTTACACAATTTCAAGTGACCTTCATCAACTGTAATTCATGAAAAATTTACATGAACATAAGCTATATTCCGTTCCACAATGAGCAACGTGATATGCACAAAGATAATCCTTATAATTAAAGACCCTCAGTCGACATTCCATATGCCGAACACCGATAAACAACTTGAACACGTACCAAGATATATACATCCTCTGTCAAAACTTCCCTCCTTTGTTGGAACCCATTCAAAAGACGACCACTTACTGGAGCGATGAACTTCAGCTTGCACGTTAGTAGCTCACATACAAGACTCAGAGCCAGTGCAGAGCAGCCCGTGACAGAACGACTTACGGGTTGCTTTCACCAATTATGCAACCGAGAGGTAATGCTTTTCACGACTGGATGGTATTCTGTGTGCAAATATTGTTTAGCGTTATTGGAACCTGGTTGCTCGAGCCATTCATCATACAATTCCTTGGCGATTGGGTTTTCAAAAGGATCTGCTTCAAGAACCTGCATACAAAACCGAACAATCAATCATATATTCATGATAAAATAATTCAAACCATACACATTGAACCAAAATTACAAAACAAAGGGAAAGCAGAAGTGCGATGTCGAAAGAGTTGCACGATTTCGACCCCTTATAAATTGTCAAGATCTGTCAAAGAAATGTGAAACAATGATAGACTGTTGTTTGTGCATCATTCTGCAAAAGAGAAAAAAAAAATAAAGAGAAAAAAGAGGCAGGTAAAGGTACTAGAATCATTACACTCACATTTTCCTATAAACCTGAATCAAGCTTTTTACTGATTGTCCAGGTTGTGGCTTGATTTGACCACCACCATTCAAGCAACCTGCGGATTGTAATATTCTCATTTACAACCACCATCCAAGCAATCCAAACGTGGCATAAGAACTAACAAGGCGAGCTGCAGAGATATTACCTGAAGGGCATGCCATGACCTCCAGGAAGTGATAATCACATTTTCCAATTTTGATTTTCCTCACTATATTTTGCAGGTTTCGGAAGCCATAACACAGTGCAAACTTCAAAACAACTTCCCCATCGACCTGTATCATAGCAAATTGTGACGCTAGACAATACGAGTCCAATCATTTGATTGCTGATGAAGAATTCTTCATTGATATGCGCTTAGATTGAGCCCTTGGATATTACAATTAAAATCCAAAAAATACTGAAAAGCAAACTTACTTCGAGGCATAACTTGCGGAAATCAGAATTCCTAACTATCTTGAATTCTAATGGTCCTTCGATTTCTCTGCCAAAAAGTGCTTTTGCAACATGTCTAAATATTGTTTCTGCATAACCTCCTGAGCTTCCGTTCACCCCAAAAAGATTCTCATCCTCGGTAACATTTGTCAACCTGAACCATCACAACAGTAGTAAGCTACCGACATCTTTTGAATGAAGATGGTGATTAATTGAGGGGAAGATATGCAGGAGACTCTTACAATTTGTCCAAGGGTGATTCTTCCAAAGCACAAAAATCCACTGACTTGGACTGCAACGACAGACACAGAAACAAGGGCACAACAGTTGGCGTGAGGATCGAAGTCAATAGCATGTCAAAGCAAGAAGGCCAGTGGAAGTGTTAGAATACCTGCATCAGTTCCAGAACCTCGCCAGAAGTTAGAACCGCATCCACTTCTGTGATCTTCATATTGAAATTCCCTTGCTTTCCTCTATCCACCTCAAGGACGAAGTCATCCCGAGAAGCCTCGAGTTTCTTATCGTAACAGGGCATCACTGTCACATGGTATACCTCGTCTGCCCTGAGCAATTGATGAGAAATTAATTCACTGTGAACCAAAACAGGAATAAAGAAGATGACAAAGTTGCACACATAGATAATAACCTTAAACCCATTCTCTGGCATAGATGGCGCTTGATAATGGAACCAATAGCTTGCTGGGGGCTTTTCACTGATGAAATATAGGGAAGAATTTAGGATCCAAGAGTTTTTTCTGCATAACAGATCCAACCTGAAGCAACAAAAATTGTTGACAGCATATTAGCTTGTGCTACTTATATTGCAGATTATGTTCAAGAATCAAAGCCATGTAATCCTATCTCTTCCGTAATCATTAACATCTCTGTTTCTGATCACACCACATGCAAGCATACAGAGAAGTAGTTTGGTTGAGCACGGAGGCTAAAACAAGGTTGAGCAATACCAAACATACCTTGGCATGCTGATGAAAGCATGGGCAATGGGCAAAGGAGCTTCCCTTTTGGTATCATCGTTGGATTGATTTTGCTTATAGCTTACAATAAACTCATTACATGCCTCTATAAGAGACAAGTCTCTACTACTGCTTGTATCAAAGACAGCCTTCACTCCCAGGGACTTGAAGAATGTTGTAAGTTTTTTGAAGACCTGAAAGTCAAAAGCATTTTAAAAATTCAGTGACGGCGGATTGAAATGTACAATACCACGTGGAAACCAAAAGACTGAACATAAGAACCCTTTTTTCAACAATCCGTCTTTATAAGATAAGAATATGTTAGTGATTAGAACCAAATAAGATTAAGATATACAGTGTCTCACCTGAAGTGGAGAGAGCCCAAAATGTACTGCTATAGAAGTCCTTGACTGGGGTGACAAAGAAACAATTACGGCCTTGCCTTTGCTGATACTCGCAAGGAACTCCTCCGAGCTCTGCTTCTCTAGCATCACTGTCTCAGCTGACGTTATACACCCGCTGAACCAGCAAATAAGAGAACAGCCACCAGCTCAGTCATAGGGTTTATGTTAGAACAGACTAGAAATCACCGACACATAAATTTATTATGGAAGTAGAGAATAAATTTGATTATTCAAAATGACGGCTTCCCGCCCTTCCTATTCATTTTCAACGGCTATACATCTCTGAAAGTCACATGGTCAAGTGAGCAGCATAAAGATCTAGAAATCATACTGAAATCTAGGATATCCAAGCATGGAATAGTAGGCACAATATGGAAAGAAGCCAGGCAACTTGCTCCCAGAAAACACACGAGTACTTTAATTTTCCCACAAAACAAGAGATATAAAATTCCAAACCCATAGATAAGTAGGGAAGAAGCAAGCACCAAACCTGCATGCTAAACAATCTTTGAGTGAAATTTTTACTGGTTCTGGTGCCAACTGCTTTACTGCTGGTGCAACTTTTGCTACCTTCAATCCCTAAACATGAACCAGCATAAATACATCAAAAGAAAAACAAAGCGAAAACAAAATCCCCCATTATAAGCTACGAAAACACTCTTAAAACAAAAATACCAAGCATCTTAGTATCACAAAGCTACAACATATGTTTAAAAAATGAACCCTGTTTAGTTTCAGAAATAGTTGCTGAGTAGTAAGTGATAACAAACTCAAGGCAAGGGGAGAACACATCTTTTAGTGAGAATCTCTGGTTAAAGTGAGAGAGAAGAACTTTGGTGTATATACGGATGCGGATTCTTGTCAATCAGTTACTGTTTAATATCACACACATACGTCCAAAATACGGTATCCATTCTGTTACTTGGAACAAATACCTAGGCTATACTACCCAAGTTTTGTTACTTGCAACAAACCCATTAACAAGCGTCCAAACAAGGCCTCATCAGCACTTCAGAGCAACCATGATAAATATCCCCATACCCAAATGACACATTCAAAGATGACAAGCTTGCAACTTCGCACCATTCAAAGAATCCAAAACTCCTTTAAGGGAGCTTCAAGGAAGCTGAAACTCTATATTCCAAGATATTGACAAATGAACATCAACCATCACTAATAAATATAACACCGTTTCACAACTAAGTCGACTAAATATGCAATAAACAGTAAAAGTCTAATCACTATAACGCCATAACACCATCTCTAAATTTCAATAAAAGAAAATACCACAGACACCAAATTGAGGATCTTGTCGACCCATCCATAAATACTAAGAGACACACTAACAAACATGTACAAACTTTATCTATATATCTCAACCTATAAATCTAAACCGATACATCAAGGATTATCGACACATAAATGTTTCTTAATTCCCCTTACTGTTTACAATAAAACTAAGTCACATGTATTCTTAGCATCACTAAGAAAACCCAACAAACTAATCCCTCTATCTCAACAAAATTATAACACTTAATAAATTAACGCTAACTAAATTACGCCAATATAACTAAATTACAAAATTATCTTATTTGAAAATTTTTTCCCAACAAAAATAACAAAATATTTTTATTATTTATTTTATATCACGTCAATTCACTTTCCTATTTTCTTTTTCCTTTTTCCTTTTCCTTTTTTTCTCTTACTCTAACTCACAACAATCAAAGCTAATTTAATCTTCACACTAAAAATGAATACACATAAATTATCTTCTCATATCTTGTAATTCCGTTGGTACGGAAAGAATATCTCTTTTGTTTTTATTAAAAACTCTTACCTCAAGCCTCTCTTGTTTAGTCGAGCCCTCTTTGTTCTCATTGAGTGAAACGATACAATTCTGATTGGCGTGATGAAATCATTGAGGTCGCTGATCCTCAGCGCCGGCGAAAACTTCTCCGACATCACTGTCTCCCCTCCCTAGCTCACTAAACAATCGTGAATTGAACCATCAATGTCAAAATCGAAGAAATTAGTCGATCAAAGTTTCCGATTTCACCAAATGAAAAAATCATCTGCTTGAATAAGACTGATGACTGGGGGTGGTGGAGCAAGCAAAATGCCTGCAAGGTAAAAGGACTTTGCACTCCGAATTTTTTGCAAGTGATGAAGAATGGATTTTGGATCGGATTTGGAGTTTGAATTTGTTTTGGTTTGAATATGGAATTCCCAAATTAAAGAGGGCATCGAAGGCGGTCGGTGTGAGGCGGCACGGCGCGATTGACCGCTAGTATTGGGCTGGTTCGAATGGGCCTTATTGGGCCGGTTCAGATCAAGCATCAAATTACAGACTATTATCGAAAAACCGTTAATATATTAAATATTTTTTTAATCCCATAATTCCTATAATATTTATTATTTTATGTTTTTTATAAACCTGCACTCATTTTATTGAAAATAATTTATATTAAAATAATTATTATATTCCATTACATTTCAATACCTACATTCTCATTTTCTTTCATCCTTAAAACTGTAAGGATAACAACAATCAACGCGAGAACATAGAATGCGTGGGACAACACCCATTTCATTCACCAACAGATTTATCGGGTACAAATCCACGTCAAAGGATCAAGAGTTACCAATCTCAACAAACTTCTCTTGATCCTAACCACCGAACACAACCACCAATCACTGAAGAACTGACTACCAACAGGTTACACACCACCGTTTTATACCATCCAGTGATTCTAACAATCCACTCAATTCCCACCGTCCAATCTTCAACCCATCAACGATCCACATTACACAACAATTCTACACTGGCCCAGACATACCGGCCCACTACTCCACACAGCCCAAGTCCCAAAACACCTTCCATACATCAGCCCAACAACACACTTCACGCGTTCCAGCTGGAAGATTCCACCAAACACGTGGACAGTCGTCTGCCACCTTGTCACACCTCCTCAGATCTACACACACAGAGCCACCCCACAACACTTCATCAATTCCCAGATCCATAAAACACTCCTCCCATTCTCCTCCGGCCGCAAACTCTATCTACAACATCAACCAAAATCCTTCATCCACAACCATACCTCCACTTCACGCACAAACATCCCAGAATCATACTTTAATTCGTTATACAAACCCACCGTCACCACCAAAACGCACAATAAAATAATTAAAATATATCAAATTTAACACGAAAAAATATGATCCGGCTTAAACCATTACAAGAGAGTTGTGGGATGGAGGGAATAAGTACTTCCTCCGTTCTAATACTAATTGTAATGTGTTGTTTCGATATGAGAAAATATGCGTGTATTGAATTTGTGTGTGTTTTAACGAAAAAATAATATTTTATTTATGATAATGAAATTTATAATAATGAGAGAACAGTTAGTGATGTACTATATCATATTACATTGATTTGAGAGGTATGTTTTTACCTTAAAAAGATTATTAGAAACGAAAACGTTTTATTTATTTTGGGACAGTAAAAAAGAATCTCATAATGCTTTCTTTATTTCATATCAAATACTAACGTTTTTTTTAGGTCGTCTCAAAATATACAACACTTACTTTATTTTTATATTTTGGATCAAATTTATATTAAATTAAACGTAATACCCCATCATATGTTACTAACTTCTTTTACATTTTTTCACATATTTGACATCAATTCCCATCATCATTAAAAAAAAAATACAATATATTAATCAAATTTAACTCTCATATAAAAAATACTATATCGGATCAAACTATTACATATAATTCGAAATGAAAAAAAATATCTTTTATACTATCAAACCTTTGACGGGAACCTATTGATTGTTGTAGAGGTAACATGGATATAAAGTCGGATAAAAAAAAAGAGATGTGTTTAAAGTGGATGGTCAAGAATAAACGTAAATAATTATTTCATCCGTTTTATTTTAATTATAATTATTTAATCCGACACATGATTTTATAAATGTGTTGAATTTTATGGATTTGATAAAAAAAAGTATTTTTTAGTGATAATGAGATGTAAGTGATATCTAAAAGAGAGAATAAGAGAGGAGGAGGAAGAAGAAGATCATGAATAGTTTGATTATATTAATATAAAATGATTAACAAATAAAAAACAAAAATATTATAAATAAATTAGGACTAATAAAAAAAAATTGAAAGGAAAGGAATATCTGATTTGGGATATGAGGATAAATTAAAAAGAAATGGGTCTTTGATTTGGATAACTATAGTTTACATTCCTAGACGAATCATCTCAATACTCTGTTTTAAATTTGACTATTGATTTAATAGACACAAATTTCTGTTTTAAAAATAATGAATCATCATTGCTTTATATGCCATTGAGAAATAAAATGTCTTTCTAAATTATTTAGTTCTATCATATATCTTAGCTTACTTTTAAGCATATATCTTGCGTCCGCCATTAACAATCAACTACTCAATCCTTTCTAATCATCAAAAAATAGGCATAGTATATATATTCCAACATGTCAACCTCATGGTCGACCAGACAAATCGAACCAATGTCACACGACAATGCGACATACTAATCAACATCAGCTTGATGCAACCACATTACACGTTCGAAAGAAGGTCCATAACTGCAGCACACTAATAAAATACAAGAATTCATAGGTGAAGAGAAGTATCAACATCCGAGCCCGGATCATCAAACCCATTACAACCCTTAAACGTGGCATCCCTCTTGGTGGCACCTACGTTTGTCACGTCTCGACCAATGTTCCTCATCTCTGAGCTTGAGCTAGGCCGATGATGATCAGCAACAGGACATTCGTCAGCATTATCAGGAATAACAAGCTCAGGGTGAAAGAAAAACTTGGATGGATCATAACATTGGATAGAAGTTGGAATAACATAACTATTAATCTTCTCTTTGGGCTCATTGAACATCCTCAAGAGTTCCCTTTTCTCCCTCATTTCCTTCTCCTTTTCCAACTGTTTAAACCTCTCTTGTAATAGGAGGATAGATGATTGAATCACACCGTGATCTTGGCTACCCATTTCAACCAACAATAGAAGGGAAGAAAAAAAGCTAGACCAATGGTGGTATACTATTTGGTGAAAGCTTTGGTGTGCAGCAAGTGAAGCCCAGAGAAAACTAGGGTACCATTTGGGTATTTATAGGATCTTTGGGTTGCTATTTTTGTTACAATAAGTTGAATAATGTAAGTTTGGGTGGTACAATATATACCCCTAGTCACACAGTTTTTTACATATGAAGATTAGGGAGGAGGGTTCGACGAGAGAGTGCAGCATCCCGTTCAATGTTGAATTATATCTCAACTCAAAATTGCATTAGTCGTCGATAGATAATAAGCCAATTCATACATATATGTTACCGTTACTTTTCAAATCATACATCCTCGATCTAGAAATACGTAACTCAAACATGAATTCCCATTGTTGTAATGACATATACTCTACCACAGTTTGCTAAAAACACCAAACAACTGCATGCTTAAAGTAGAGTTTTTCTGTAAACAGTGGACAAAGTCGGTAAATAAAAGAAACAAAGAAGTATGATGAGAATAAGAAAATGGGGTCAGAAAGGCCAATGGGAAGAAGTTGAGAGGTCAATCTTTTGTGGGCGCTTCTAGTTTCTTTGGGATGATTTGAAAGTGGGAGAAGGTGTAGGAGTGAGATTAGAACAATGCATATAGTGTTTGGTTAGATATGAAAAGAACAAGAAGAAGAATACAAGAGAACATGATAGAAGCTAGCGTATTGGAATGATGTGTTTGGAAGAATAATGGGTATCAGTGTATGTGTGGTGATGGTTGTGTCAGCTTCATCATCCTCTCAATCACATCTTCTTCTTTTCTTTGAAGGGTTTGTTGTTTTGGGTTGAGAAGGATATATGGGGACATTAATTAAGATATGTTAAGGTTCGAGTTAGTCATCGTATTACTTATAGTATCCATTGTGTTATCACATCCTCGTTCTATTTGACTCTTTCTTCGTATCGGGATTAAGTTGAGTATATGCATTATGATTTTGTCATAGACACTTTAGGTTGAAGGACGGGAGATTATCCGAGGTCATCACTATCTACTTCTGTTGAATTAGACATAGCATCTATTGATGATCAAGTTTCGAAATCTACATCTATTTATAGTTTTTCTTTTCTTAGACATAGCATGGTTGATGAGAGTATTAGGTTTGCGTTACATTGTGTGAATGTTGAAAGTGAATTGAAGAGGGGAATTGGCTACTTGGTATGATAATTAGATACATCAGAATATTTTTATCGCCAATATAGACTCGTATTAGTGGATGTAGTTTGAGTATAGACTGTTTGGTCCTAACAATATCAGTTGGCGGAAGAAAAACAATCCTACTAATCGTAATGTGTTTATGGATGAAGTTTGTTTGTCAATTAACAACGAAGAACAATAAGAACTTAAATATGAGATTTGTCACTTAACGATCCACGATGACACGTTATGCGGTGAAAGAGAAAAAACTAAGGGGAACATTTTTTGAATTAAGAAAATGAGGGGAACATTAAAGACTTTCTAAAGATACTTTTGCAAATTGATATGTAGTGCCTTTATAACGGGAACATCTATCTGACGTTTAAAATTTTTTCATTAACGTAAAAAAATATAATCATTTTTTCAGAAAATGAGTTTATTGTTTTTGAAAAAAATATTTTTCTTAAAAGACGATTTCTCACAAAAAAAAAAAAAATCGTTTTCTCATGAGACGATTTTTCATCAATAAATGAAGCTGAATTTATATTTTGGAAATTTTTTTATGAAAATTAACATAAGACTTAGACAACAATAAAAAAAAAATTACAACTTGATTAAGAAATATAACACAAGATGAACGATCCAAAAATTTCAATTTATTTAACATAAACTTTATAAAAGAAAACCGGAGTCAAGTGATACAAAAAATCGTCACTAACACAAAAGAAATTGATTTCAAATTATTTACGATTTTTGTTTGTTAAAAATCATCTCTTCAAAAAATAATTTTTTTATAAATGATAAACTCATTTCATTGGGAAAATGATTTTTTTAGAAATAATAAACTCGTTGAGTAAAGAAGCGACTTCGTTAGGAGGAAAAAAATGATCGTAAAAAAGACGTTTTGTAACCTATGTCAGCTTGAGCTGCAAAGAGTAGTTCAAGTGTCTTATCATGCATATGTACTCTCCTGTTTCAAATAAGAGCTCCTGCTACGTTCTCTACAGTAATAATAAAAACGCAATGTGTTCTCCACATCATCTTCCTAACTTTCTTTTTCGCAAATTTGATTCTATTCTTCTGTTCCCACCACTTTTCTCCATCAATCAACTACTTTTTCCCTTGTGATCCTGGAGAAAAAGGCCAAAACATTGTAGGAGGAGGGGGACGAGGGCTCGATAACAATCCTACATTATACCGTGATAGGGCCCACTATATTTCCGAGGATTTATGCACCTCTCTAGCTAGACATTAATGCTAATTGTAATTGTGAGAGTCTTACAGAGGGGGGGGGGGGGAGTTTTGTCTTGTCTAATGTACATAAATATTTGTGGAACTAAACTATAGTTGAGATTTAAGTCCATTGAACTTTATCTTCTTGTGTCCAAGGGATTTTCTAGGAGTTCTAAGTTAGAGACTGAAAAGCTGTAAATGACGGAATGATTTATACTAATTCAGATAACCGTTGTCAAATGATGAATAAAAACTTAGTCCAGTCTTTTTTTGATGACTACTTGAGTCAATTTAAGAAGTGAGTTCATTATCTATTTGTTTTGATTTATAAAGAATCTCTTGCAAATTTACAAACTTGTTAAGGCAAGAATTTAAATCGTTGCACAGATCGCTTCTAGAGTCTGCTGGAGATTGTGTTCTTGAGGAAGGTTAATTAACTGTTTTCTTTCAATCTTTAATCCAACTCTCGAGAATGATTGCACAATGAATTCGGGAGATTTTTCAGCTTACTATCTCGCAGTCGTCATCAATCTTCTCAAAGTGGAAAGAATCCCTTTTATAAAGCTCAGAGGATTAAAACACGTGACTGTAGCATTTGATGTTGACAGCTGTCTGTTCTTACCTTGTACTATCCTTAGTGATGTTGACAAGTTCCTTTCATAACAGTCTTCAACTTCGTATAGTTTTTCATACGTTAAATCTTCGATTTGACTGTTTTTCAAATCCCCATCTGTTGATTCAAACCCATAATGTATAGAATTGAGAGATACACAAACTCTACTATTAGAATATCCTAGTATATACCGAGTTGAGACTGATCTGTTTGAAAAGTGAGTCTGCAATGGATGCGCAGTAAGACTGATTCAGAGGAATGCAACAAGGCTGGTTTAAAGGAATGGAGCAAGGCTGTCAGTATTGAGATCATGAGTAAAGAGACAGTAAGGATTGGACATTTGAGCTTCTGCAGAAAGGAATGGTTAATCCTGGATTGCTTCTGGTTGAAGAATGTTACAGAAAGGCTGAAGGACAGTAAGGCTGAGTTTAACAGAAGGGTCTAGATGAAGGAAAGATTGATCCTGAATTGCTTCTGTGAGGTTCAGCAGCAAGGCTGAGAAGCCGCAAACCTGAGTTTTATAGAAGGGTTCAGAAGAAATCAAAGTTCACTGTTATCTTTTATATTGTGTCAGCGTACTTCTTTGCATTAACACCAGAGGTCACAGGTCTGTGAATATGATTCCACGATGGGATGAAAGTGACGTTTCAAGAAAAGACAACTTCAACAACGGTTTAAAATTTAGGGTTGCCTATAAATACAGTGGCGATGCCCAAGTTTTTAGTGGAATGTTTGAATCTCATTTGCTCTGAAAGGAAACACAAGTGCAGTAACGCATCAAGTGAGCTGAGAAAGAAGTTGATAGTTGAAGATCTGAGCCAATTATTGAAAACAGAGTTGAATAGCACTAGTGTTAGATAAACGATTTCAAGAGCCTGTTTTGACCTGTTAAGGAGAATTTAACGCCTCGACTTTTCCGATCTTTTTCTAGAAAACCCACGTAGCATTACTGCCGTCACGATCCTACAAATCCTAACCAGATAATTCAACTTAACCGGATTTAGAATAAATACTAAATAAAATTACACTTAAAGCATCATCATACTAAGTCCACAAATTTACTTAAATATTATACAGATACGCGGCGGAATTTTAAAATATTGTCTCAAACATATTTATTACAAACATGATCATAACTTAATCAATATCCATCTTCATTTCTTGCACCT
>JAOVYX010001176.1:0-12883 GCA_035668315.1 Drosera spatulata | reverse complement strand
GACGGAGCTTCGGAGTAGTTGCTCCAACAAGGACCTTGTTTGTATTATATGTATTATTTGAAATGTGTGATGCATTCAAATTTCTAAACTACTATGGATAACTGTAATAACTGTATTTCTCGTGTCCTATAATGTAAACCCTATCCTAAATTTGCCTTGTTATGGATTTCGATCTGTAGCGATAGTGGCGTCACTTAATTATTACCAACAAATTATCGTGGCGTTACATTACATTTATCAACCACGATCATCATCAGCCACAGCCACGCCATTAGCCACCAAACACCACCTTCTCATCACCATCATCGCCCTGCAATCACCACAGCCGGGTCAACATCATCACCATTCGTCGTCAGCTCAATCACCATCATCATTCATCCTCAAACAAGCAGCAGGACGACGTAGAGGAGTGGGACGTGCTCAAGGGAAATGGGGGAGGACAGCAGCGAGATCATTCCAAGGAGAAACAAACACGATCAAAGGGAGTTGTGATGATCTGGATTTCTGTTCATATGCTTTTGGATCGCATATTAGCATGATACGTATATAAGCAGACTGAGTATATGTGGATGTGATGAGAACGAACGGAGTTGTGTACGTCTAACAGAGAAGAATGCAGCGATTGGCATGTCAGATCAGTCGCGGCCGTGACAGGGAACATGTCGCGTCCGCGTCACTATGGCTTCCTGCTTTCTGCTTACTACTTTTGAAATCTAAAAGTGTATATGTGATGTATAATCCTTAGAATAAAAACGAGATATTAAACGTAAATATATGATCATGCAACGCTGTATTCGGGACTGAAATACTGTCTGACGTGTTTAGTGTGGGGACATTGATGGGATTATAACAAATCAAATCATACAAAACAATGCTTTGCAAATAAACAGTATATTCATATGTATACAAAACTATGCTTTTCAAATAAACTATTATGTTCGTAAATATAAGCACCAGTGATTGAATGCATGAATGATATCAAATATTCTCATCATAACATAGGCTAAAGAAAGTACAAGAGCGGGTTGGAGATTACATTGTCTGGTGATACGAATGAACGAAATACGAACCAACAATGAACGCATGCTCAAATATAAAAGCTAAACATTATACGAATGTCATGGATTGTTAAGTTATCTATCATACTCTCTTGAAAGTGTTTTGGAGATTTAGCTTGACACTGCCATCGTCTTCCTTTATTGAAACTATTGGAAAGAAGGTCGTACTTAATGTCCCTTCTTGAAATCTGTCGAATGTCAAGTGAAAGTCCTAGGGATTTAATTCTAGCCAAAATCTTTGAGTCATCGTCATGGGTGAACTGAAACTAGCCAAAATCCTCTTAGCATGCATGCAGCGACATTGAGGGCGGACGTGGTATGGCCACTGGTGACTCTTTGGGAGAGGCCAAAAATTATTCCAATGCGAGACGACGAGTCCATTGGAAACGCAATTTTTCCGTTAAAGTGTAAGACAGGCGTACAATCCATGCAAGTACGTATTGAATCGACGGATTCTTGTTACCCGACTGATGATTGGCGTGTCTTGTAATCTGAGTCCATTGAAATCTCTCGAATCATGGGCCCATAATAATAACAATGAACGCAAGAGACACGAATTCATACAAACACACGTATATAATATGACGTACATATTTTCTACTAAATATAAAAATATTTTACTGGTACTCATCGATTCGTCATAGTCGGGGGAGTACCCTGCAAATGTGAAACATATATCCTAGGTTACTGAGTTTTATATCCACGGGTTATGTATTCTGTTTGTAGGTAAGTTACACGACGATCATGGAAGATGTTAGATGCTTTTTGTATTTTGTGAAATGATGTAATAAACTTGTGGCTTTTGGTTATGTAATATATGGTATGACCTAATCAGGTCATCAAATGATGTAACTTAATAGTTTGTATGGAATGATCTTGTATCGACTAAGCATCAAGAATTGAAGTATTTCACATGTAGTTTCCTTGACTCTGTATAGCTGTAAACCCGTTTGGTTTTTTTTTGTCTTGTCATGAATTCGGTTCGTGACGACATAACGTCATGTGTCACATGACGCGGAGCTCGGGACGTCACAGGTTTAGATTAAGAGAATCTTCAAATTGATGGTTGAATCATTCACCAATTAATCATATGGATTGAAATCAGGATTTATGGTGAGGATTTGAGTGATTAAAGGGATGAATTATGCCAAAGGGTATGAGATGTGAATGGGCTGAATCGAAGGAGAACAAAAAATGGACAGAATCTTCAAATTGATCGATGGTTAAATCATTCATCAATTAATCATATGGATTGAAATTAGAATTTGTGATGAGGATTTGAGAGATTAATTGGATGAATTATGCCAAAAGGTACGAGCAGCAACGGGAGTTGAAATCGGCACCAGTATGCTGAAAAAATCTTTGCCAAACCAACAAGCTAGCTATGTTTTCATAAAAATTATTACGAAGATTCTATTTTGTACTTCTATAACAGCCTAAAGACCTATATATACATAGGTGCATTACCTAGGAGGTGGCTCCTGCTTGACCCCCGCATGTAATATTACTTTTACGAAAAGATTTCTTGAATGCATGGAATCGATTGACACTAAATGGATCTCATGTCCTGTTTATGCCGTACTCTTGTTCCAGCCTAAATTGTAGTTGTGATATTTTGTTATTTACTGATGTGTGTAGTTATATCTTCTCTTTTTACGGTTGTCTTCTGTTTTTTCTTTTTCCCATACTTGGAACCATTTATGTTTTTCTCATGAAATCATGTTAACAGGTGCAATCTGATTTGCTATTTTTCATTTGTTGTTCTCTGGCACAGTATCAGGTCCATCGTGTGCCTCAACTTGCCAAGCATTTCCGGCGGACTAAATCCTTGGGAAACAAGAGGAAGCTGCGAGACGTTAGTTCCTTTTGATGTTTAATTTAGAAATCCATGTCCTGTAACACAACTTTCCCCTTCCACTATACTCGTTGCTTCGTTTTCCTTGATCAACCCCTCCATACGTGGATGACGGCCTAATTGAGGTTGTCGGCTTCAGAGATGCTTGGCATGGACTTGTTTTGCTTGCACCCAATGGTCACGGAACTTGTCTTGCACAGGTACTTTCACATATCGAGCCATCATGAGATGTGAAGTTGGATCAAGACAAAGCATAGTTGCTTCTTTGGTCGCAGCGTGACCACGGCATAAGTATACTTGTTATTGCCTAGATCCTTTGTTGGTAATGTATCTTTATGGAATGCGTCTAGGCCCAGCGGATTCGTTTTGAATTTCACAAAGGTGGAGCCGACCATACATACATGAGGATTGATGGAGAGTCATGGAAACGGCCGCTTCCCGTTGATGATGACACCGTGGTGGTAGAGATCTCTCACCATGGACAGGTAAAGATGCTCGCCACACCTGAACGTAAGTCCAAAAGCATCCAGGATTTACCTTCAGTGCATGGTGACGAAGAAGACGATAATGGAGATGACTCTGGCCAAGATGGTGAAGACGGAGGAAGTTTGGTGCAGCGTACACGTTCAAGATCCCTGATGAAGTCGACATATCTTATCTGAGCTGATCATATATCTATTGGTTGGGACAGGACGTGGATTATCCAAATCCTTGTGACAGGATCGATTTGCTTTTTCTAGGTATATCATGCTCTGCCAATTAGTTCAGGCCAAGGATAATCTTCATATACCAATTAGGGTAAAATAGGAATTAGTTTGCCCCATCTCATTGGCAGTGCAATAAATCTTTTCTTGATATGTTGGTTGGCTGTGCTGGTTCTCAAGCTTGGTTTTGCTGTTACTGTTAGGTACTTGGTTCTGAATCAGAAATGGCATACATCAACAGCTGACCAAATAGTAGGAATACAACATGTATTAATCAACATCAGAGTTTCTATTTCATCATATACCTCAGACCACATCTCAGTTGAATGAGCACAAAGAACATATGAGCATGGTATTCCAACGTCTACATCTTCTGTAAGCAATGAAGCGAGACATGAGACACAGATGAACAAGTCGTCTCTGAAAGAAAAAAATGATCTTGCATGGCAACTGGGGAATACACAAGTACAGGATGTGTGCAAGGAACTCGCTCCTCTCCAACATAGTTTTAGAGGGAAAATTGTCATACGGATATGTTGAATGCATGGATTGCAACTCATATTGCCCCCAGCATTGTTTTCACCGCCTCGTTGGCCTTCTGAGATTGTACCCTCTCTTCCCTTTTCTTCTTTTCTCTGTAAAGGAAGACGACAATAAGTTCGTACGAGACCTACCGATGGATAAATAGCAAACACGGATTGCAGTTATGCAGGTATCAACAGACATGGTGATTTGGCCGGGTGCATCGGGGCTTAGCCATAACCATGGATGATTCCTACTTTAAAAATCGAGCAGAAACATCAACTATGCACAACTAGCAACTTCCAAACGTGAGGTACTCCCGTGTTGAGGATATGTGCACTTTGGGAGCTTGTCCAATTTTTCGCACTAGCACAAAAGGATGGGGGAGCACGGTGTGAAAGATCAACAAAGAATTAACGTACCTATCCACATATTCCCGCAATAGCTCCTTTGCTTGTACCAACTTGGTCAGAAGATTGCGATACACATCAAGATCTCTATCCACACTTCGTTTATCAACGTTTAGTGCTGCACAAAGCTGTTGAAGAAGTAAAGTGGATTAGATAGGGTCATAGAGAATCACAGAGTTGATGTGTGTAGCGAAAACTAGAACACATTATCTTTCTATCGGATTCAAAGAATAAATCTGCCCTTCTAAGAAAGAATGGAAGTCACAGGTATATCATAAGTAATTTCATCATAAGAAAGTTTAAAGATCTAACCTTTTCTAGGACGGTGGGTTCAGTTGCATTCGACAACTCAAGAATACGAAAGAGACCAATAGCAAAGAAACGACTGTAGCTAAAACTCTTAGTACCAGCTCTAGCTGCAATATCTTTCAAAACTGCCTCTGTCTCTCCATCTCTTGATGAGAAGTCCACCAATGAATCAGGTGTCTGAAGGCGAGCCCAGTCCTCCAACTTTCGTGCATCTTTTCTGATGAATGGAAGAATTTACCATCATTACATACGCATATGAGATAATTCGAACTCAAACATATGAAAAAGTCGATAAACCAAATAACAGGATAAGGATGTAAAGGAAAAATATCCAACATCAAATCTACCTTAATTGACTTTCAAATTTGTCTTTGCCATGTAACTTAAAAAATTTCACTGTGCAATACAAATATACTCCATTTAAGTTAAAACTTGGAAGTAATCAAGCTTAAATACTTACCGGTACTGTTCTGGGCTTTCATTCAGCGCATTGATATATGCTTCAAAGATAGCACTTTGGTCCTCTTCGCTAGGGTACCCCTCCATGAGTTGATCATACACCGTAACAAAACCAAGGGCAAACACGGGATCATATTTATAGTTCTTTTTGTATCTCATGAGATGTTGTTGAACAATCAATTCCTGCAGGACATTGTTGTAGATGCTAGGAATAGGTCGTTTATACGCTTGAAGGAAATTCAACTTTGTCTGAGCCACAGTCGGGATATCTGAATATTGAATGAAATAAGAAGAAACACAACCTGTAAACTAGTAAACTACTACCATGACCAGAAAAGCTAATAAAGGGGCAAAAAAAGTATTCTGATCAGAAGAGTCCCTGATTTAATTCCAAGAATTACTTTCAGCACTTGGTGAGAAGAGGACATGAAGGAGACGACGACAACAAATCAAACATTTATCCCATCAAATGGGATCGGCTACATGAATACAACGGCATCATTCCAATCTATCATGTACATCTTGTGTAAGATTATGATAAGCCATATCATACTTCAAAGTTTCTCTCATGGTCTTTTTAGGTCTCCTTCGTCCTTTCTTGACATATGTTAACTCCCAAACTTCACATCTCCTAACAGAAATTGTGATTGATCTGCGTTTCACATGACCATACCATCTTAGTCGTGACTCCCTCATCTTATCTTCTACTGGAGTCATACCCACTTTCTGTTTGATAACTTCATTTCGTATCCTATCTATTCGTGTATGTCCACACATTCACTATAACATTTTCATCTCGTTTACACTCATCTTCTGTACATGCTGCTACTTAATTACCCAATATTCTGACCCATATAACATCGCTGGTCGAATAGCTGTCTTGTAAAACTTTCATAGAGACTGATAGAATTACTTTCATAGCATGGCAAACATAAGAGCATCATCCTGTCCCTTAAACTGTTAAAACTTAAAAGAGTTGGTTCTTGATGATAGGTATGAGGGGCAATGCCAATCTTTGATAGTAGGACTCAGCTAAAAACATACAGGAAAAAAAAAAAAACAAAACAAAACGTCAATACATATCTCACAGCCACATATAAAAAGGTATGACAGATAGAGCAGTAGATCAAACGATGCATATGCCCTAAACAACTTTCAGTAGAGCAGGTTGTACCACCAACTAACAGATAGGCTGCGAAAGACATGCTAGTCGGACAGGAGAGAAAAATCCTTTGACAACACAAGGGAGAAACAAGAAACAGAAATCAAGGTTGCATGGATGCTCAATTTCCTACTTTGAGTGAAAAGTGGAGTCTATAGTTCAGTAAGGTTTAGATAGTGATTAATTGAGATGCGGAGCAATAGTTGAGCATACTTCCTTCTTCCACGACTCCTTGAGCCAACGCCAAGCTGCAGTAAGTCACACTTCACAGTCATGAAATTTTATGATCCATAGACAGATAACTCATTTTCATCATGTTCTTAGCAATGAAATGCAAATCCTCCCATGGCTTATCCCAGCTGATTATACGACATGAAGTTCGAAATGACCGACACATGTGGACTATCCATTCCTCCTTTAACCAAGCTTGTTAGTGCACCTTCAACATAGCTTGAGCATGACTTGAAAACCAACACCATAATTTTCAAGGAGACTAAGAGAAGTCTAAGCAAGACAATCGTTCGAGCTTATAATATAGCTAAACTAACTGGATCATGTCAATCATCTTCCAGTTCAATCCATTCTAGCGGTCCTCATTACGGAAACTACTTGAAGAGGATTCCATAATTTCAGACTAGTAAACAACATCACTTAATCAAGCTGATAAAGCCGCATTTTTTTTATTCCAACAGTCAATCAAACAGACACCGTCAGATCAAATCCACAACTAATGCACCCTCGACCAACCACCAGATTCAACACACAATGCAGATGGACTCACCTGAACTAACCTAATCAGCATCATCAAAACTCGACAAATCACAACCAATCACAGTCAAAGTCCCTGAAATCACAGTCAATGAAAGAAGCAACTCTCGATCACGAGTTCCGATTCAGAACCAAGACTAAGAAACTCACCAGCAGAGGCGGCACCATCGGACACGCATCGAACCACCACGACGGAGCTGGAACTCGACGAAACTCGAACAGACGCTGCCTGACCAAACGAAACTCCAGAACGAAGCCGAACGCCGTACGATTCCGAATAAGCCGGGACTCGATTCGTCGACGACGACGGAGCTCGAAGCTTCGCCGACGCGGAAAAGGAAACGCAAGTCACCGCCGCCGCCATTGGAGGAAGATGAGAGAGGAGAGAATCGAGAGATGAGATATGGAGAATTTGGGGATTCAGTGAGGGAGATTTGAAGAGGAAGGCATGGTTGGTTGCTGTTGTTGTTGATGAGTGCAAGCAAGGGAGAGCAAAGGTGGAGTCGTGGTTAGGCCGGTGAAAGGGAAAAGATGAGAATGGAAGGCTGGGATGGAACTGTCATCTCTTTCAGGCTTCTAGCCAATCGAATTTTAACACGTCAGCTCTTTGTCTTCTCTGTTTTTGGGTTTTATCGTTTGTTCTAAGTTCTGTTTTTGGTCAATAAAGATTAACACAATTATCTTCAAAAAAGAAAAAAAATTTAACACAATGATTCAAAAAAAAAAAAAAAAGAAAAAAAAAAGAAAAATTAACATGATAAACAATTCCTTCTAAATCAAGTGATCAAGGGTCATGTGATTTGATCACTTTGCTTTATCTAGAATTTTGATTGCTTGCTTTTGCATTCCAACAACACTGGTGTTGTATTCAATCAGTATCCTTGGATCTTCTTGAACAGCAAAAAAATAAAATGACAATAAAATAAAAAATACAAATCTTGATTGTTGTTTTTTTTTATATATATCATTGGATCACATGTATTGTTAGACAGTTAAAAAAAGATGAACCATTTCTCTTTATCTAACTTCTATTGCTCTACATTTTGCCACTAAAGTTTTACTAGAACTTGCATAGTTCCCAGCGACATATCATGAAACATGGGTAGTAGACATCAGTCCAGAATTCACGTCCTCTGAGAATAGAGTTGATTAATTGGACGAATAAAAATGAGAGTTTGGGTGGAGGAGTACAAACGGAGAAGGGATTGGCTTTTTCCCGTGTACATCAACACTACTTAGGAAGTTATGGGAACGCCTAATGGGCTCATGCTTTGGGCCCGCCCACACGTCATGGATCACCCCACTTCCCCCACGCCCTTTCCTCTGCATGAAGAGCCATGTGAGTCCCACAAGCGCAATAACTTCCCAGATATTCCGTTACAAATTATTTGTCCTTCATACCAAAAAAAACATATATGAAAATCACGTAAAACCATATATCCTTTCGTCCCATAATTTTTATAATGATACGTATTTTGATATATTTTATTTTTATTTTTAATGATATCAAAAAATGCTTAAATTGTTTCACGATTAAAATTTATAATTTAATATATCATTGATGTTTCACGATAATTTTATAAAAAATAATATTTAATCGTACTAAATTAGTCCTCAAACGTTGTAAAATATGTGGGACGGAAGAAGTACAATATTAGATCAATTAGCCAAAAATTAAATAAATTCACTTAGATATACAAATACACACAAATTCATAAACAAGATCACATACCCAAACCTGAAAACGGATCAACAACAATTAAATAAATAAATAACTAAATAACTCTTAATCCTTATCCTTATAAATCTATAATACAAATATAGGTCATTTTTTAGTTAATCCTCATTAATGTTTCTTGATGTCATCAAACCCGTTTATTTGAATTTTAAACTTCATCTTCCACTTCTTATATCATTTTCACTTCTTTTTGTTAGAAAACCTCCGAACTTCATTCTTAACTTCTTACATAATAGTTGTTATAAGACAAAGCTCTTTGTATTGCTCTTTATATTGTTTATTAATACAAACTACTTAATTTGTTGCTAAATGATATCATATTTGTGTGTTTCTTTGAATTCTTTCTGACCAACATTTGATGCATTTGTTTTTCATAGAGAGACTTGGACAAAAGATTATGATTTGCTTAATTTCTAGTTATCCTTAATAACAATATTAAAGTTAACCTAAAACTCTAATTCAATCCCGTCAAATATTTTCCATAAGGACAATGTCACTAGTTAGGTCTTTGTAGGATCAGGTATTGTTTAATAATTTCATCTCGATATGTTTTTTGATTTTTTCCTAAAACGTCTGCTTTCCGTCAACACAATGGATTAACGTCATCTCGAAGCTTTTAGATCTCGACATAAATAAATCATTTTAATTTTATCTTTCGAATTTTATCCTCGATAACAGAAACTCCAAATCTCTCCCGTAGATTCCATCTTTGAGGACGAGCCCTCTCTCCAATCCCCATATGCCCATAGTCTTCCATATCCTTCCATGCCCAAGTGACCGACACATGTCTATCTCTACCCTATCACGCACGCTCCCAGCGCTTGCAACGTTGCCCCTCATCACGTGACTCCTAACAAAATGGAAAAATGGATACAAATGAAAATGATGCGCGGCTTACAAATAGGCCAGCTCTCTCGAATCCACTCCATCCCGGACTCGACTAAACAAAAACTAGAACACAAAACACGCTCACTCAACTCAAAACACACTTCAGTGTCAAAGCAGCGGAGCCATAATATAAAAAACTTCCACACTTCGATTGTAAAAAAAAGAAAAGAAAAAGATCAACAAGCTAGGATGAGCGATGGTCGTCCGGCAAGCAAAGCGTGGATGGCGGCGGCGAGCGTGGCGGCGATGGAAGCGATGAAGGACCAAAGATTAATCAGCTGTTGGAGCCGCGCCGTGCGGTCCGTTCAACACTATATGAAGAGCAACTTGAGTTCGTTTACCCCGGCAAAAACGCCGTTCCCTTGTTTGTCTCTGGCCGCGATAACAGCTGCTGATGGAGCGAGGGAAAGCGTGACCGCCGACGAGGAGTCCTGGAAGAAAGTCATGTACCTCAACTGTTGGACCTGTAACTGACTGACTGTTCATAACGGTACCAACCCAGGTTTTCTTGTGTATATCTAATTCAGGATCTGAAGAAAGCGAGACGTAAGTCGTCGTGTATAGTTGTTGTAGCTGTCTGACTGATGATGTATTGTAAATTTGTAATCAACCCATAGCTGAGATCCGTTGTAATTGGAGGAAACAAACGCAATCTAATTTGTATATATATGAAATCGCAGGCGAAGGGTATGCTCCACTGTGCCTTCGTATATGTCTTGATTTTCTCATGGTGCCCCGCACGTTGTCCATTGTCAATGGAGTTACCAAATTTCTGAACAGAGTAAAGATTACTGGATTATAGCACATGTAATCAAATGTTGGTGGGTTCCCTCCGTGGGGTTCACAGTTATGCATTAGCATTAACATTGAAAAATAAAAGGAAGAGACGCATCATCGGGAAAAGGTATCGGGGAGAAGCACACACACTGCGCATTCTTCCATTGCGACGTCATGCGAAACGGCACAAATCAAGGCGACGAAGGGAAAAGATGATGAAATCCTTGCCTATAAAAAGGGTTGGGATACAGAAAATATTATATCACACACCATACACAAAAACAGTATAAAAAGAGTTAGAAAAATATCCAGTTTGGGATATTGAGAGGTATCCTTTACGGGTATATTTTTATTCCGTTAGAGAAAAAATTAGTGAGAGTTATACTGGTGATTGTAATCCCCTAACGCAGTCTAGGAACGATATTTGTAATCCCTCTTTAGTGGATATTTTGGTACCGCAACGGTCCCGTGATTTTTACTCTTTTATTTTTAAGGGGTTTTTCACGTAAAACTTTGGTGTCGACTCTATTTATTTTTTGGGCTATTTATTTATCCCATTTTAATTGCACGACGAAGGAAAAGTGCTGGATAATTTTCGCTGCATCTCACACCGACTTTTCCCAACAGACTGGTATCAGAGCATTGGTTAATTTAACTGAAGGACGATTTAACTATTGCGCAAATTAAAATGAAATACGGAGCCAGTGTTGATGGCATGATCCGACTGACCTCATCGAACTATTCGATGTGGAAGTTCAGAATGAAGGATATCCTTTATTGTAAAGATTTGTAAAAGCCGATCATAATCAAGACGAAACCCGCTGATAAAGAGGAGAAAGCTTGGACGTTGCTGCAGCGCAAAGCTGTTGGTGTCATCAGACAATATATCGATCAAAGTGTCTTACAACACGTGGCCAACGACGTCGATGTTTTTGTCCTCCTGGAAAACCTCGAGGCAATGTATCAGAGGAAGACTGCGATAAATAAAGCTTCTATGATGCGAAAATTAGTGAAGTTGCAATTTAGAAACGGCCGTAGTGTAGCAGAGTACCTGAATGATTTTCAGGGTATTGTCAATTAATTGACAGGTATAGATTTAAAGTTTGATGATGAGATACAAGCACTATTATTATTAAGCTCCTTACTTGATAGTTGGGAGACACTAGTGGTGTCACTGAGCAACTCCGCTCCTGAAGAGAAGCTCACGATGAACATCGTGAAAGACAACATGATGAACGAGGAAACTAGGAGGAAGGAGCTCAACCCGTCCAACTCATCAGATGCTCATGTGATGGAGCATCGCGGACGGAACAAAGGAAGAACTTTTCAGCAAGATGACAAGTTCAGGGGGAGATCGAAGTCACAGAATCGGAAGGGTTTCACTTGGTATTGTTGTGGTAAGTCAGGCCATAAGAAAAACGAGTACAGGAAGTTCAAAAGTAACGCAACGCAAGGCAAGGTCGTTAAGGGAGAGCAAAACAATGAGTCAAGCACCACTTCCGTTGCAACCATGGATGAACCCTACCTCTTCTCAGATAGTGGTTCCATCAACCTCACTTGTTCAGACTCAAATTGGGTGATAAATTCTGGTGTCTCATTTCATCTTACTTCACATATTAATTTCTTTTCATCTTACAAAAATGGTGAATATGGTTTTGTAGGAATGGAAAATAATGAGACATATAGAATTATGGGTGTTGGAGATATTTGATTGCAAACCATTGCAGGTTCTAGGTTACTGTTGAAGGATGTCAGACATGTGTCCGACATTCGACTGAACCTGATTTCAATTGGGATGCTTGATGATAAAGGTTACACTTCTCATTTCTCAGATGGGAAAATGAAGCTCTCGAAGGATTCTTAGCTGATTGCTAGAGAAAAAAAGCAAAGAACGTTATACTTGATGCAAGCAAGGCTGATCAAAGGAGATGCAAATGTTATTGAGAGATCCTCCTCGATCGAGCTCTGGTATAAGAGGCTCGGTCACATCAGCGAGAAGACCTTGCAAATCCTTGCACGTAAGCAACTCCTACCTGACGTGAAAGATATTCCTCTTAAACCGTGTGTTGATTGCATAGCTGGAAAACAACACAAAGTATCATTTCTTTCTTCCCCTGCACATAGAAGAAAGAATATACTCGATCTTGTGCATACAAATGTCTGCTCTATGACAGAAAGATCTCTAGGTGGTGCATACTATTTTGTCACTTTCATAGATGACCATTCTAGAAAT
>JAOVYX010001175.1:0-12887 GCA_035668315.1 Drosera spatulata | reverse complement strand
AAAATAAATAAATATTTCAGTTGATGAATCCGAATCCGAATAGTTTTCTCGTCAAGCACAGATGGTAGCAAACATTTTAGATTTGACAAAATTTTACGACTATACCTAATATGCCAATACATTTCAGGCATTCGAGCGTTCAAACTATGCAAATTAACACTATCCATCTCAACAGGATAAGTTCTCAGTCACGGTGACAACCAAGTACACCTCAATCTGGACAACAGTTTCAAAGGGAAAAACGGGATACTTATCTAACCAGAATGGACGCAAATGAAGTCCATGAGCTGGAAGACCAGTCAGTTGCCAATTCATTTCAACAAGTCCTTAAATTTATAGCTTGTATTTTAGCACATGCGTGAGCTTCCATGCCAAAGTAATGGCACACTAAAATGTATACCTGCTCAGCAATGCTTGCTGCTTCTGCATATGCATCCTGAATGTTCTCAGCAAGCCTGTGCAAAAAAATATTTGATATTCCTCCAGCAGCCACAATGAATGGCCCTGTTGCTAAAGTAATGAGTGCAATCTGCCAACAGTTAATAAATCCAATGACAAGGCCACTGAAAAAGGTCGCCATGTTATGGATATAATTTCCAACCTGCAAATTTTTGATAAAGATACATGTAACACAAGATGCACTTACCCAAAATGGGAAAGCAAATATAACTTGAGAACGTTGACATAGAATCTAACAATAAGAATACCTTCTCACTGAGAGCAGACTGAATTAAAAGAACATCACTCAATACTTGGCTCACGATGTCCCCATTATTACCATAGGTATCAAAGAAGCTCATATCCTGGTTGAGTAGCACTTGAACATATTTGGATCTAATGACTGCAGTCTGCCGCTCTCCAGTAAGTATCCAACAGGAAACCTCTACAGAGAGAAAAAAAAAAGATAAAGTAAATCAACAGTCATTGTGGGTCGCAGTTAAAGGAGAACTTTAGCTAAAGGCTCACCTATCCAACCAGCGGCAAATACACCAGCAGCTATGTAGACAATGATTAAAACAAGCTGCAAAATGAACAATGAGTCCGTTAGTTACTACTCTGAGGACAGAATTCGTCATCAAAAAGTTAATGGTCTCAAATCAAACTGATTTGAGTATGAAAACATGCTTTCACGAAAGAACTTTTCAATGCGACTCTACAGGGGACGACAGAAAGCAACACCCCAGGTCACTATACCCAACTGACTAATGCCACTTGAAAACTAGCCAAACGATAATTTTTCTAGCAGAATACATACACAAAGCAACCATTTGACAATTTCCTAGCAGAAGCAAAAGATCTTAAAGCTAACGGATTATGCAAAACTTTGCAAACTGCCTTAATATGCACCACTTGCTTATCATTTCTACACTAACACGAAGGATGATTTGCTGACATGTATTCCTACAAAATTATTTTAACAATATGCATTAAAGGGCTACACTAATGTCACAAACTTTCCAAGCTAAAAGCCACTTCTATATAAGTCCACAGCTCACATAGGAGTTAGATGTTCAACCTCAATTGACATACTTGTATACTCGAATCACTCACCAACCTCATATCTAATCTAAAGCTCTCCCAAGCAGTTGTACTGAACCAAACATCAATCTCAACCATACTTAACTCGCAGTTCAGTCGAAATCAGACTCGAATTCCCAAACACACATCACTGAAACTAAAACACATCCCAAGCACTTATCTCACATATGAATAAAGAGCACAAATGCACCACACAAACATACGGCTTCACATGAACTCGCCAGAACTACCATTAAACTATCTACACAGCAATTATCGACACAATTCGCCCCAAAATTCGAAGCAAGTTACCTCATTAAACCTATTCATCAGCTTTGCCTCATCCCCGCCTCTCCAATGCTCCGAAAGCAACCCCAAAATCTTTGCGAAATAATGCAAATACAACACCAACGCGGTCCCGTGCGCCGCCGCCGCCACCGAACCAACACTCATCAACACCCAATCGATCCTATCCGCACAGGCGAACAGCCTCGAGAACGGAACCGCAGCAGGAGGCGGCTCGATCTCCTCGACGTCATCCATCTCCTCCTCCTCGACCTCCACACCTCCCGGCATCGCCGCCGCGTCGACGTTCGCCTCCGTGTACGGCGACGGCGACTCCGGAGGCTCCGAGACCTCCGATACCGGCGTCAAGGGTTGTATGTGCGGCGGCGACCACCCGAATAGTCCCCTCGATATCATCATCTTCGAGTAACCACTGATCGAAGTTCGAGCAACGAGGCTTGGAGGAGAGGGAGATCGATGTCGATGGCGATGGCGGCGAGCGAGTCGTGACTCGGTCAAGGAAAGGGGGCGAGTTTTGACTCGGTGGTGTTGGAGTGGTTGTTGTTTTGTTTAGTTGAGGTTAGACGGCGCCGTTTAATTGGATGAGGAAATGGAGAAAATGGTGAGGGGGCTGCGTTTTGGTTTGGGATTGTGGGAGTGGAACGACGCGCGAGGAGGAGAGTGTGTGAGGAGGAAATGGGACGCGTGGGGGGATGGAGAAGGCGCGTGGGAGAGAGTGATATGGGGTTCGGATTTTGTTGAATGTGTTTTGCTGTTTTGGTTGTTATGGGAAATGGAAATTCGGTTTTGATTTTGATATTTTTGAAAACTTGTTTTGATGATCGTTAAGTAATTCAAAAGTAAATATATTTTTGATTCAAGTATTAGAGAATATTTATTAAATATTTGAATAAAAAAATAATTTTTGAGTTAATCATCACAAGAATGTGAAACAAAAACAAAATAACAAAAATATACATTCTCATATAAATATTTTAATTTCTACATTTTTTTTATTTCGACAGGATAAAATTGATGTAATATTGAATCCTAAATGGATAATCTATAGTGAATCTTATATGACAAAATGCAATATTTACCAAAAGAACCCATTATCATGTTTATTTTAAATCTTATAATGTTTTATTTTGTAATCAAATTAAACAATCAAATTTATTTCACTATATATTATTTCACATTATATAGGACAAATCATTGCATTTTCATTTTTAACACAAGCAGCACTTGTTGCATTTTCTTTTTCGCATTTCTTTAAATCTCGTTGATTGTTAAATGAAGACAGGGCCTTTTTCTTATAATTGGCACATGCGAGAAAGAAAGTATTAGTCCATGATTGAAACAAGGCACGCTTTACAGGTTGGACTAGATGGGAGATTAACGCTTTTTTTCTGCTTTTGCCACTATACAATTTAACGTTCTTCGATTCAATAGGAATATTTAGGTGTTGGATGGATGTATCATGTATGCATTTTCTTGGTCGGATGGGGCTCACCAACATCGGAAAATAAAAACGTTGAAGGGTTCGCTTTCTAGTCCAAGGTGATGCGAAGCTATATGACAAGTGCTTCGCTTTTCTGTCTCGGTAACTTCGAGGACTTTTCTGTCTGGCACTGATATCATACTCCGTAACAACTTAACCCCTATAAAACCATAGAGATGATCTCGACGACATAGTCATGAACCCTAGTAAGATGCTGGCTTGATGCGTCCAGGCTAGAGCCACTCTGCACCAGATATCTCAATAAAATGTTATCATCAAAGGTGCTTAAAAAGATGCAGGACGTTGGACAAACAAAAGCGATACGAAATATCATGAAACACCTGCATTCGACACATCCAACTCGCAAGGAGAATTCTCAATTAGGAAATAAGGTACTACACAACACATGCATATAAGAACAGTACGTGGAGGAGTGACCTGAGGAAGCAAGCTGCCGCAAAGTTGCATACACCTAGGTAAACAATGGTATCGTTCAGCCCTCGCCTTGCAAGTCGAAACTTTGTTGCTTGAGGGGAGTTACATCGCGGAACTTCTTTTTAAAGGCATCAGGAGAATTTCGCCAACACAGAGCAATAGAGCATGCACTCAGTCTTCATACTCGGAGAACAGAAACTTCCATCTGCAGCCATCCGTGCTGCTTACAGGTCCAAGATATTGATCTGCACAGGAAAAAATACTCCGTACTATAATTTCAGGTTAAATACATTAGAAGGAACGCCAATTAAGCTTACTAGAGGTTGTTGGCTCAACACCTTAGAGTTTGCACACCTTAGAGTTCAAGGCAAATAACAAGGTTGTTGGCTCTCTGCCTACCAAAACCTGCTAATAAAACTCATAGTTCAGGAATGGAAAATTTTAACTCCTTTCCACAAGGTTTTACATGGGCGGCTTAGCAGGGCACGCCTTGCTCGGCCTGTTCTTCCTCTTCGAAGGCCTATGGCATCTCTACAACCACACCAAACTCCGTTTCCTGCATCCGAACTCCCATAACCCTGTCCCCATATGGTTCCCTGCTCCACGCCTCCGTCACCTCGAGCTCTACCTCATAATGCTCGCTTGTTCTATCTTCATAGTCACTCAGCTTTGGACGTCTCCGTTCAACCACGATGGTTCCATCCTCACCACCCACCTCCCCCACCTAGAGCACACGGCTATGGCTACTGGCTTCTTCATCTATGCCATCTTTTCCACCATGCTTGATAGGGCTCGATCATGGGCACAAGCTGAGGTCTCTCACCTGCTAGGTGCTTCAGCATTTGCGCAGCAACTCTTGCTCATTCATTTCCACTCCACTGACCACGTGGGAATAGAGGGCCGGTACCACACACTTCTTCAACTGCTGGTGTCCATCTCTTTGGCTACCACCCTAATGGGGATCAATCGGGCATCTTCCTTGAAAACCTTCGGGTTCATTTTGGGGTATGTAAGGTCACTGAGCTTGGCTTTTCAAGGGGTGTGGCTTGTTGTCATGGGATTAGTGCTTTGGACACAGGACTTCATAGCAAAAGGTTGTTTCATTCATGAAGAAAATGGGAGAGTGGTAGTTCAATGCCGTGATGCGGAAGCAATGGAACGTGCAAAGGCACTGGCAGTCCTCGTGTTTTGCTGGGTTCTGATGGGAGTCATGGTGTTCGGCACGTGCTTTTACATGGGGAACGAAAGGATTCACAAAAGCAAGGTAGACATCTATGAGCTGGGAGATAGAGAGGAGCTTATTGAACTTCATGTGGAGAAAGAATCTGGTTCTGGAGGAAGAGTTGAAGTCTAGAAGTACTACTGCTTTCGGACAAAAGTTGGGATCGGATTGGCATCGAATGCCAGTTCGATTGTAATTATATAAACTATAAAGTGTGTCAGTTTCTAGATATAGTGTGTCATAGGACTAAGAACTTGCTGGACAATTTAATGCAAGATTCGATACCAAGGATTCATGTTGAAACACAGAACTACCAGGGGTTCAGCAAAACGGAAAATGCATCAACATTCACTAATCCCTATCAGTGTTTATCCCTGATACATTGTTTCACTCAACAGCACGAATGCACGTTGTTATAGCTTGCTAATGGATTATGTGGAATTCTCGATGAAAAAAAACTAGTATCAAGTAAACAGAAAACCATGCAGGCCAAATATTGCAGTAACATAGCAAAAGGTCTATATCAAGAACCCAATACTGAATCCGAAGAGCAAATCCTCTCACCGTTCAGCACGCTTCCCTCTTCAATTTATTCCTGAGGAAGACTTGGATAAGAACATTTTTCGTCTCAGAGATGCTTTCAACAGAGTCAATCCCTAGCATAGAAATAATCACATGCTATATATCACGAGAAAGAGCGCATATGATATCTCTTGTACAAAGTGTGTTCTGTAACCATCTTCGGATGGAACTAGCGGAGGAGTCATTATTTAGGGGTAGAATAACCAGAAAAGATCATTCACATAACTCGTCAAGTCCAACAATAACATCCTTTCCTTTAAGGGAAGTGACATCCCTAACATTGAGCTCGTAGAGAACAGCAATGCTTGAAATGGTTGACATAGGCTTCACAACCAAATCATCCATTATCATGAAAGTCACCATCTTTTGCACATACCCATTGTCACTTGGAACCACAGGTGTGGATTTTGCCGGAGGAGCAACATAAGTCATCTCTGTCGCCATTGTGCCACTACAATTGCGGCATATCACATCAGATCCATCAGAGTAATAGTTGTGGCAATCGTAACTATAACCACACTAGTAGATTTTTGTTCTATTGGGAACTGATGGTGCTGCAGCTATCTGCAGAAGAGAGTTGCTGCCAAGGCAGCTGCTAGTCGAACATGGCTTAAGGAGAATGTCCTTGTTGAGCTTGGGTTGCATGTAATCGCTGCTCAAGTTCTCGAAGCTAGCATACAGATTTCCCAGTGAACGCACCATGGCTTGGTTAGTGAGCAATCTGACCACAGCTCCCACAGGCAATGAGAAAAAATGGAACAGGAAGTCGACGAAATCCTTCCCGCCTTATGCAAAGAGAACCCTGTTGCTATGCATGTCAATTAGCAGCTTCACACTCACACCATCACTCGCCATAGCTTGATCTGTTCAAAATATTCAATTGACATTCATCATTGTTAAAAAAGAAAAAAAAAAAAAACATTTCATAACTTTACTTGATCATGGAGCTATGCAGGTGGGTCATATGACCAGCCTGGATCACAAATTTTCAGCTCGACAAAGCATGCTAACTTCAGAAAGTTGCATATTTGAACCAGTGAGCAGGACAAAACATGTTATGAACGATATCATGATAGGATACAGACAATCATACCCCAGTTTCCGACACCGTCGGTATAGCAAGCACGTCTGTAGGTCACGACTTCTTACCATATGCCGGCATGAGGAAACTATTCATTCTATAAGTCCAAGAAGTATACCCACATGCCGGGCATGTTAACAACCATGGACATCATTCTACCACAAGTTTGATCTTGACAATAGGCATAGGGCACGACAGCTAGTGGAATAAGGCAGCTTCTTGGCATTCACACATTGTTATTTTTCCTTTGGATCATCTACATTAGAAACTGATACCAGGAAGCGACAATGAACAACTTAGTCCCAGCGGCCGAAACAGGACTGTATTCATCCAGACTTGGAACCATTTAGAGACACGAAACATGTGATATGATGACCAACTTGTATAAAGTTTTCAAAACTAAACTCCAGTATTCATTAGGGCACACCACAATCGTGATAAAACACATATTCAGTTGCCTATTAATCATTTGATCATCTCTTTTTTTTAAAGTAAATGGATCTTGTAAATGGCTGATTCTGATTTCAGAATGAAACGAAATCGACAAACAATTGAAATCGATTAACAATTGATTGTTAGATGGTCTACCAACAAACAAACAGCGAGATCAGCAAGCAATGAAAGAACAGCGACAGGGCAACAGTAGAAATGAATACAACAATGAACTTACCTTGAAAGAAAAGCGATGAACTGAAAGGGAAGCGATCGGATAATAATCAAGCGAAGTGGCTGATGATTTGGGAGAGATGGAAGGATGAGGCGTGTCCAGGGTTTTTGAGGGGTTTATGCGTGTCGTGGGTTTAGCAGTTTATGGAATTTTTTTTTAAAAAAAAAAAATCTGTTTTTTATGCTCAAGAATTTTCATTGTAAGGTCAACATTTTGTGTTTATTTTACGAGCAGCAGATCATTGACTGCGGTAAAATAATAATCACCACATATTTTCAAGAATTTAAATATTAAAAAGAAAACCAAAATTTTTTTAAATCTAAAATATAATTGAGATAATACTTGTTATTGAATATTGGTTACAACACAATCCTTTTTTCCTATTTATATGAAAAAAGGGTATCTGTCCATGTTAATTCTGAGGAGTACAATACAAGGCACATTTATTTGCAAGGATGCATGTAAAATTGATAATTGTTATAACAAAATATAACTATGAATAGTGGCAATTTGCTAGTAAAATATACAAATGCGGCTCCAATGGAACAAGTGCTATAATTTACTCATATGATAAATCAATGGACATGATGAAGCCATATAGTTGGTTAAGATTATTTCTTCCTTGATTTAGGTTTTCTATCAAAATTTATGGGACGTTAAAAAATGATATTGTCATTTTTTTTTTGGGTATGGAGATATTGTCATTTATGATATTGTCATTTTTGTTGTCAAATTTAACACATAATTTGGAAAAAGTCAAATTTTACCATGAAACCTATTGTGCATTAATTGGAGTGGAACAATTTTTATTCATTGCTATATTTTAACTTTAACAACACTTTTACCTAATGCAGTGTGGATGTTCTAAGAGCAAGTTCAATGCTCCATGTTATTTTGATATAGATAAAACTATATTTTATTAATGAACAGTATCAATTTGTTAAAATTTAATTACGTCAATCTAATGGAATTCGTGATATAATATAACAATGTGATAAATCAATGGACATGAGAGTGCCACATAGGGTTTTTTCTTTACATAGGGATTTGTGCATCAATTTTTGTGAATGGACAAAAAATGACATTGCTATTTTTATAATTATATATGACACAATAAATAACAAAATGCTAACTTTTCAATGAAATAACTAGTGCATTGGAATGTCATATTGTTGAGTCATTGTTATTATTTGACTATAACAACCTATTTGCCTATTACATTGGACTTGCTCTGATAAGATATAACTTGAAACTTGATTTGACCGCTGATGTGCCAGTTTCGTGAGTTAAGGAGCGGAAATGTTGAGAATCGAAGATATGGGATTACAAATGAATAGTAGACGACCAGAGAGCTTGAATTTGGTGACCATTGAGTAGCTATCAAAAAGCAAGAATCCACACGCAGGGATGGCACGATAAGTACTCAACCGGGTAAGCTAATTCACAACAATGGATAGAAATAGCAAACTGTCGAAATCGAGATGACAGCAGACTGATTATTAATTCGGTAGACTAAGCAGCTCTTCAGCAGTATGCAACTAAACAATGCAGAAAAACAGGCAAAAGATAATCACATCCTGCTAGGCCTTCTCCTGCTTCACGCTGCTTTCCTTTCCAAGGAAGACCTTGCTTAGAACGTTTTTCGTCTCGAACGATGCTTTCAGCAGAGCCAATGCCTACCAGAAGCAAGAACAGATATTTTTCAACGGAATGATGAGATAAATGGAATTATAGGATCAAATATCAACAAAACATGATCAGCCATAAGCAATTTAATTATTTTGAATGATCAAGAAATTGTATGAGAGTAATTTGAATTTACAAAGCAGATCATAATAGAAGGTATAATAGATCAAGAATATACATACCTCGTTCCGTCTAATATGAACAACCTTCTCCTGCAGGAAAGACAGATCGGTAGCATTGCACTTGAACAGGATCTCAGTAATGCATTGGGTAGAAATGGGCTTCATAGTCAAATCATCCATTATCATGTATATCACCGAACCCTTTACATACCCATTACTGAAGCTGCCTGCAAGGAAAGGAGCAGGAGGGTTCGACATTTTGTTGCAGCAATACACGCACGTTTCTCCTATCCGATTAGCATCGTAGTTGTAACGGAATGCTTGTGGAACAACCTCGACACACCTACAGATAGTTGTGCATGTAGATGAAGCCGATGCTTGCATTATCGAAAAGGGGGATTTGGGGCTGCAACTTGGTGGGCAGGACTTGAGGAGCGTGTCCTTCATAAATTTGGGCTCGATGTATTCATCACTCAAGTTCTCATAGCTGGCATATAAATCGCCAAGGCAACCCAACATGGCTTCTTTGGTTAAAAGCCTAACCACAGCCGCAACAGGCAAAGAGAAGATATGGAGCACAAAGTCGACGAAATCTTTTCCACCTTCAGCATACAGAAGGTTGTTGCTTCGCTTATCAATTAGCAGCTTCAAAGTGATGCCACTAGCAGCCCTGACACCAGCATTCGCCATGGGTCCTTCAACAGGTAAAATCTGGTTGATGAGTGAAGAAACCAACTTCAATATCTCATATTTATAACACAGAGAACAGATAATGACATGGACACAAATAGTAAAGCAAGGCAGCGTTGTTAATGTGACCAGAGTTCAAAGAACTGATCAGTCAAAACTATTTTTAACTAGCTGAATTCCTCCTGGAAACTCTAAGACAAGATGATTCAACAAAGAAGACAGTTCATGGTGAGATTCCAATATCTGCTTCATTTTCATAGTATGTAGTAACACTTTGGAAGTAACAACAATCCCGCAGCCAATGCCTCAAGAGTTATAAGCTACTGAGATGGATCGAGTGTCCTGGTCACATGACAACACTGAGAACAAGTCCATAAATTGACGCAGACGCTAGTGTGTGCTCAGCTAGGGCATCGAATACTCATATCAATGCATAGTCATACACAAAAGTTATCATGATTGATTTCCTAACAGTTGACTGCACCAGGGCATAACCAAGGATACGTGACAAAAGGAAGTCATCCAAACGGGTTTATGCATAGTAGGGGTTGGGTCAGTACGTCAATCACCGTGATATGATAATCGACATGTATGAGTGATTCAAATAAACTCTATGAGAACATAACTTATACGACGACCACAACAACATCAACTTAGGTATTTCCGTTATAAATAAGATCAATGAGGATTAAACAAAGAGACTACATGAGAATGCAAAAAAGAACAACCAATTATCAACAAGGCCTACAAATCTAAAACTTTCAATGAGTTAGTAAACAGGATCAGTAACCAATTGATCCTGTGCAGAACGATGCTCTACCTGGGGAAAAAAACGGCGAGATAATAAATAACAAAAATAAAAGCAACAAAGCAGCAACAAATGAGTGCAATTTATTCACAAGAAGCGATGAATCGAGGGCTGCGAATCGCGGTCGGCAAATAAGGCAAACAAGGACGCCGACGTTTTGAGAGGGAGAGCAGGAGGAGACGTGATTAGGGTTTTGGGTTTATCTGTTTCTGTGTTGGACAATTTTTATCACCAGTTTTTTTGATACGAGTTTGATTTCGCTTAAATAAGATTAGAACATTAAATATAAACGGTTTATAATAAGGTTATCAATTATGATTAACAACACGTAACAATTCTTTCAGTGTTTTTACAGGTTGTACACATGTTTTTACAGGTTGTACACATGTTTTGACTGAACTATTAATGGGCAAGAATGATATTTTCACAAAGTTTTTTTTTTTGTGTGATAATTTTCACAATGTCAATTTGATTGTTTACAAGTTGAACAATCTCGATCACATATAAAAAGCTATCGAGTTACATCCATGCCATGACAAACCATACAAGTGTAAAATATGTGGCAAATCAATACACCTATATGGAACAGAGCGAAGTAATGCAGTTATCATAATGCAAACTTCACAAGCGGATAATGGCACGGTAAATACTCAAGAATAAGCAATAACAATAAGGGATAGACAACGAACACTGTCTTTAATAGAGATGAACGCGGACTGATTATTGCTTCGGTGGACCGAGTGACTCATCAAGCGTTCAACAACTAAACGAAACAGAAACAGCAAAAGATAATCACATCTTGCTAGGCCTTGTCCTGCTTCACGCTGCTTTAGTTTCCGAGGAAGACCTTGTTGAGAACGTTTTTCGTCTTGAATGATGCCTTCAGCAGAGCTAATGCCTACCACAAGCAAGAACAAAAGAATTTCAGCACACTGAATATGAAACATCTAATGCAGTGCACAATAAAGAAAACTTTAAAAGTAATAAGTCTTGGATCATCTTAAGCTTGCATGTGATTTTAATCAAGTTTAATTACATCTCTTACGTGCTATAGCCTATACTCGATAAATAAACTACATACCTCTGTCCGTCCAATATGAACAACCTTCTCCTGTAAGGAAGAGAGATCTTTAACATTGCACTTGTTCAGAAGTTCGGCAATGCATTTGTTAGAGATGGGCTTCCCAGTCAAATCGTCCAGTATCATGCACTAACCCTTCACATACCTATTCCTGCTGTTACGAACACATCTGTTAATTATAAACACAAATAATAACAAGTAAGCAAAATTAATGAGACAAAGATTTTTACGTGGAAAACCTTACGGGAAAAACCACGGACGGTCGCCGACGACGAAAAATTCATTAACCAAATGAGGAAATACAAAAGAGGATACACTCAAAATATTAAGAATCTCATAATGAGGGATAAAGATAATAATCTCTAAAACAAATCGCTTAAACCCTCAATGTGTTTTTGTGTGTATATGTGAATAGTGTTTTCCCTTTTCCTCTCCTTCCTTATCTCCTTTCTCCACTGATCCTCCTCACCAAACACTTCTCTCTGCCTTTCTCTACGTCTCATCTTCTACCTCTCCTCTTCATCCTTTTATATGTCAAATCAGACATGGATGTAACACGGGAAAAACACGAAAGTTTCACACGGTAAAGGAGAGGGCATACGCGGAAACACGGATTTGAGGCACTTTATTTTCAACAAATCTTCATCTTGACTCAAATCAACTTCATTGTCGTCGAGCAACCTCCATCTAGGCTTCAAACGAACCTAACTGCCCTCCACTCCTAAGAGTTTCAGGAAATAACGAAACTTTGACACAAGAACTGGTTTCGTCAGCATATCAGCTGGATTTTCTGCAGTAGCAATCTTGATCACCTTGACATCTTTAATGTCCCGTACAAAGTAATACCAGATATCAATGTGTTTGGTCCTCTCATGATGCATCTGATCACGGGTCAGGTGAATGCCTGATGAACTGTCACAGTGAACCATTGTGCTATCTTACTTCAGACCTAAGTCAGAAGCCAAATTTCTTAGCCAATCGCCTCCTTCACAGCTGACGCAACAGCCATGAACTCTACTTCTGTAGTACTCAAAGCACAGTATCCTGCAAAATAGCCTTCCAAGAAATTGGCTCACCACAGAAAGTGAATACATACTCTGTAAGTGATCTTCGACGATCCAGATCTCCAGCGTAGTCTAAATCTGAGAACCCTTCAACATTATTGCTGCCTCCACCTCGCCTTGCATCGTAGACGAGGCTCAATCCCGA
>JAOVYX010001174.1:0-12887 GCA_035668315.1 Drosera spatulata | reverse complement strand
TCCTTTTTCTTTATATTCCTAAAATATACTCATAATTTTTGAATCATTATCCGAATTAATTCGATTCAATAATAAAAATAATCAACTCAATTTTCTGTACAAAATAAAACCAATTATGAGTATTTTTTGATGTGATCGAAATGAAGATGCAAAAAAAAAAAAATATTATTTTGACGTTATCAAAAGATATTTATAATTGATCTTATTTTGTATAGAAAGTCGAGGTGATCATTTGTCATTATTGTGTCAAATTAATTCGGATAATAATTTAAAAATTATGATTAATAAAAGATTCATATTAAATTTTATATTTTATGAATAAAAAAAGACCTTAAGACGCTATGGGGGTGGAGCTTTACAACAAAAGTAAAACAAACCACTTACTAACGCGCTATGGTCCATAGACGTGTAAAATGTTTTGGGTCATGACGCTTTTTTTGAAGTTTCTATATAGCAAAAATTCATTTTTATATAGCAATCTCGACTTCAAGGTTGTGCCTAAAATCCTGATCAGATTGGTTCATATATTCTAAAAATTGAGTCCGACTGCGAGGGGATCGAATGTCCGACTTTGAGATGTTTCTCAGACCTGAGGTATCTGAACAATGACGTCGCGTAATTAGCAACATTGTTAACGAACTAGGCTTGTCGGATTGTTTTTTTAGGGATGATCGGTCAGACATTCGAGTTAATAATTCTCAATGTAACGTCACTTTCTCGGATCAACACGAAATAGATGAATCATATGTATACAGACCATAACATACCTATGGATTGAGAAGGGTCCTTGACTAGGTACATTATTGATATTACAGTCAAAGAACTGATGTTGTTCCAAGGTACTTTGTGCTAATTGCTTCATAGTATTAATAAAAGACGACTACTATTAGTAGTAGTAGTCTATACTACTACTTGACTGCCAGCTAAGTACTCAACTTTTTGCCCCATTCATTTACAGTAAATTGAAGATTAAAAAACATGGAATTCTAATGCATGTTCATTGGATTCCCAACAAAAACAGGGTGACAAATGAGCATGTTGAGGGGGAAAAGAAAAGGCACAGCATCATGACCTCAAGTAAAGCACTAAGCCAAGTGATCATATTTTAAGTCACCATTGAGTTGATTTCTTATAGAGACAATAGTCATATGTTACATCCCAAACAAACTCATGTTTACAAAAGAAGATACACTATACTTTGGTCCACGAGGACTTTATTTATCATTATCAACCAATAAGTGATTTCAGATAAAAGTTTAGACGATAGAGTCGTATATTCTTTTGCTATCCAAAGGATAGACTTTGATTATTTGGTTGGTGGGGGTTGGGGTTCCGGCCTTGGTGTAACTCTGCAAGTTTTTTTTAGAAAATGTAAAATCATAACGTTCTTTGGGTTTTTATTCATTTTGATGATCATCATTTTATTTTCTTTATTTTTTTTTTTGGGTGACGAGGGTGTCCGGACCAACTCGCACGCACCTCGACTAATCCCCGAACACTGACAAAAAAAAAAGGTTGGGTCGAACATCACTAGACCAACTCAGGTTGGTTATCATCATTTTATCTTTTACTCTTTCATATACCCAACAAAACGATCACCAGATCTATTTGATGTTCATGTCTAAAATAGAACTTGCTTTCATAGTTTCCACTAAGATTCAATTACCTTAGATAATCTAAATATAGAAGAATGCTAGTGGAAGTAACTTTCTTGTACATTTCCTCTATCAAATAAACAATGTCTATCTCTCGCGCGATCTGATAATACATCCTATAAATCACAGTTTCGGTGTTGGGATACAAACAAAACATTGCTACATCCCCAACCAAAAACTATAGTATTCTCCCTAAACTTACTTTCAACAATATAAAACAACTAATGCTTCGAACTTCAAAGTATACCACATTCCCTAAGTTTAAAGCAACCCCTCGTCAAGTTCCTTCCTCTCCTATCCCTCTATCCAAGGCTCCTCCTCACTTTCACCAAAACCCCAACCCCTCCCTCCATTCACTCCTCCCCAAAATCCACCACCACTTTTCTCCTCCACTTTTCATTCATCTCCAAACTCCACCTTTCAACACAAACTCATAGGCAAAAGCAACAACAACACACTCAAATCCCCATCAAACCCCAATCACACACATTCAACAACAAAAACAAGAACAGGAACAACAAGAACAACAAAAAAACAAGAACAAGAAGAACAATGCCTCCTCAAAAGTACCTCAAAGATTTCCTCAGGGAAGAACACCAAGAAGAAGAACAAGAACCCTTCCATCTCCCAAACCCAATCACCAAAAAAACTAAATCCCACAACCCAATTCCCAAAACCTCCTCTTCATCCTTCCACAAATACCCTTGTTTTTCTTCCGTTACAGTATCCTCCACTGACTCTCCTCTCATCCGCTACTCCGCCACCTCCACCTCTCTGTCCCCACTCTCACGAGGGGGACAGAGCGGGGGACTATTCCTCCACGTCCCTTTCAAAACCGTCGCCCTGCTTCTCGAGGCGGCGGTTCGGATCCAGAAACAGAATTCAAAGCCCAAGCCCAAATTCAAATCCAAATCCAACAACGGCCGATTCGGGATTCTGGGTTCCTTTCTCAGGCGACTGAGGGGCAAGAATCGGAGTAGTCAAAACCGGGCACGGATCGGTGGCGACGGCGAGGCTGTTGGGGTCGATGAAATTATAGAGTTGAAGATCGATGAGGGAGATTTGGGGTGTTCAAGTCCGTTTCGGTTTGCTTTGGTGAGGGATGAGGAGGAGTCGAGTGATCGGCCGTCGCCGGGGTTTCGATCTCCGGCGACGGGCTCGCCGTGTCTGCGACAACAATCGGAGGTGCGTTTTCATCATCCTACTTGGTTTATGCATATTACGATTAGTATCTTCATTACTATCGTTAATTTGATCAGTCGAATAAGCTCTTTAGTCTTTACCTCGTTGGATGTTCTCAAATCCAAGCTTCATCTCTCTTCCTCCTTTCATCAAGTCCAATTTTAACACGGTATTTGTGATACAAGATAGTGTTAGATGGTTTAATCTATAGAACTTCAAGTTACAACAAATGTTCTAGGAGTAATGTCTATACTCTGGTAATGGAGTCATGTTTTTCTTTATATTCTTTCATTTCACAATGAATGTAATGATTTGACCGAGAATTTTTCTGAGATAAACTTTATTGGGCGTTGCTAGATGATCAATTAAAATGGTATTACATACTTTTGTTATGTAAGATTAAATCATAATACTATAAATTATGCATTTTTATAGTTATAGGAAGATCGAACATAAAAAGAACCTAATCAAAATAAATGCTGAATAATTATTTTTATAAAATGTTACACTTACTGTGTGTGACTTAGAGAATACTAACAAATTAAGCGAGCAGTGCCATAAGAGATGCATAATTGGCACAACTTTTTTGCTACATATCGACTCAAGTATACAGCTTAAAACTAAATTTTGCGAATCTTCTTGATTGTTCATCAGTACGGGCTTCTTATTTTGAAATGATAGTAAGCATAGGCATGTGACATGCTGAGTTGTCGGAACTGCTTGCCACTTCACCAAAAGACAAAAATGCCCTCAAATTGTATGCTACGCAGCCTACACGTTTTGAAAAATCCCAAATTATTTGAGGGTGACAAGGAGGGCAAATATGGGATTCCACAGGGTCCCTGAAGAAACACATTGGGTTCTTGTTACCCTTTCAATAAAAAAAGAAAAGAAAAACAACAACAAAATAACAACAATAACGTTGGATTGTACAGTACTTATTGGGATCTCGTCTCTGACTTCTTGATCTCTTTTGTCTGTGAAATTGTGCTTCTGGAAAAATATTTTATAACTCTTGAAATGGTTTCACGTGGATCGATTTTTTATATGTATATTGAATTTTATATATTTGATTAGTATATTGTGATCTTTAATAATGATGGTGGGTTTGATATGAAAAAATAAAAGAGAATGAGGAAGGAGACAGTGGATTATAGTAAAATATTGTGATTATTTTAATGTAAAAATATTTTCAAATAAGACAATAAAGTAAATGTTGTAATATTTATAGGATGATTTAAAATAATAAGTGTTGTAAAAATTATGAAACGACGGAAGTAAAATTCATGGTTACAGGCAAAATTTTTTGTTCTTAGAGCAATTCCAATGCACTATGCATTTGGATTGTAATATCCATAATATAGCATTTGCTTATCAAATGGGAACTCTAATGTTGATCATTTTTCTTGTAATAATTTGTTTCTGGCTAGTTGCATGGTCAAATTCTTTGCCATTTTTACCACATCATCAATTATTCGAAGGGAATGGAGAACATGCAAATAAAATAAAGGAAAAAAATGGAGGGAAAAATAAAATGCTTAAATGTAACATATCATCATTGGAGCATCATAGTCTTATTTTAACATTTTTATACTATTTATAGATAAATTATAACTACAAACATGCAAATTCAGCATAATCCATTGGACTTACTTTGACCTTTTTCATTTGTAATATTTCAAACTTGATGCAATGGTTCAAGTTTGTCATCTGTGACACTGCTTACTAGTACTACTTGTATAAGTAGGTTTTTGAGTTTTTAGTATTCAGATTCTCTGTATTTGACGAGATTATTTGGAACGTTAATATTATAACATAATATTGTCAGTAGTTTATCATGCAGATTATGATTTTAAACCTACCGTTTTATACGTTGTGACCAAATTGGTACCCACAGTCAAATGAGTGCTTGTTCTTTAGTTGATTCGTCTCGTTAAGGCAAAGTTTATTTCGATAAACGGTTTTCGTACAGATGCATTAAAATTGCAACGAGTGTCTCTTGGAGCAGTTGTGTAGGTGTATTTAATTTGATATAATGAAATGATGCGGACGGTGTATCCGATTGAGTGATTGGCAGTTTAAGAACCAATAATTGAAACAAGAGTTGTGGTTACTAATAAACTTTGGCATTACCATATCTTATCATCATTGTATAATTGTTGTTATTTGTTGCTATTATGAGGTCAGCTGATAATGATGTACAATCCTCCTAGTATAATGTCGAAAATCGACTGCGTACCAAGACGATTGCCATCATCAGACATGCTTAGTACTCTTTCTTGACCAAAATTAGGTGCAATGATAGTGTTGTATTTTGTTATGCCTATTGTCACGTTTAAGGGGTTTTTTTCCCGCTCGGCTTTATCAATGCATCAACCACGTCTTGGACGTCACCTTTCTATTCCTGTCCAAAGTTCAAGATTGTGCGCTTGAACGCTTTCTTGTGTGTTAATCTGATATGTTTCCTAGGACACTCATTTGCAGGATCAAACGTCTCCTGAAGAAGAATGCACGGTAAAATGCGAAGTGCAGGATGACGGAGAAGATAAGGAACAGAACAGTCCGGTATCCGTCCTTGAACCACCATTCGAGGACGATGACGACGGACACGAAGGGGAAGAAGAAGATGATACATTCGAGGAGACGAATGGCTACGATCTTGAAAACAGCTATGCATTTGTACAAAGTAGGTAACCTTTTTTATTTTTTGAAAGCAAAGTTTCTCCTCCTACTACTATTTATACATAGTGATTCACAAGCTTTGCTTCTCCACAAAAAGCCTCTTCATATTCATTCCTTGAAAGTATTTGGTTGTGTGGTCTTTTTATCCTTATAATTCGTTGTACTTCTTGTCCTATTCTTTCAATATCTATCATTGCACACAACAGAAAATTTGGCTTAATATGATGCCTTTGGTATTAGATGATTGCATTGCTTATGAAACCTATATATGTGTGTGTCAATGTTCGGACAATGTTTACGTTCGTGTCTTAGCCAGTTAGGAAATCGATCGAGCACCATGATATTCAGGCTTTGTTTTGATTGGATGTTCGGTACCTAATCCTACCGCCTTAGTTTAAAGGTTATGAGTCAGTTGATAGATAGAATCCACTTTGTCCATTTCCAACCCGACTCATGCATATTCTCGCCATGAGACCTTCTGAGCATTTGGTTCCGACCTCATCTTAATGGTCATAGTTATCGAGCTTAACTCAAACTAGGCCGGTATCGAGCTGGAGCCTTTACCAGCATTACTAGTAGGATGAGTTGTTTCCAACACTTCCAAGAGTTGAAATTCAACATTCACTTTAACACTTCTAGGTTGATGAAGGACCAAAACTTCAATGCCATTTGACCACCCTCAATCCTTCACTGTACTGGCTAGCTATGATCTGATCAGATCCGTTGGTCCCTGGAATTTGCTCGGTTGATCTTGTCAGTGTTTTTTGTTTGTTAAAATTTATTGTGGAACCTATTCAACCTATCTGGAGTGGAGAATATATCCAATCCATATTCGGTCCCAAATTCGGATAAAATGATAAAAGACCTGCTTTAATCAAATATAGATAAAACTGCATACATCGCATCGCGTCCTCCTTAGAATATATCTTTGTAGGAGCAGCTGAGTTGTTATCATTGGATCTTCCAATGTGGGTAAGGCGCAGTATGTTATTGTTGTGTGGAACCCATTGGGAGTAATGAGCTTCTCAGTATCATCACCAGCATCATCTTCTCGCTCCTGGATCAAGCAGTGGAAGTATCCCATCCAACAAACAAAGCCCAATGATCTCATTTGCAGGACCATGTTTTTGTTTTTCCTGTCAACCGCTTCCCCTGTTTTCTGTCAGTCAATTTATTGTGTGTTTTCTTGGACTTATTCTTTGAACTTAGGGGTTGTTCTGCTGTTGCACCTGATTCTGTAATTATTGGTCCAGCAATGTGTTTATGGTGAAAAATCAAAGTTACCTTAGTCAACGGTGTCGTAAATTGTAACAGGGAGTCGTACACGATCAACTACTTGACTGTTGCTTCGGGCACGAAGTTGTAATTTTTTGAGGTTATGGTTCAAATCTCGATAGAGGACAGCTTTTATGTCCTTATATTGGTCGTTGCACAAGGCGCTTGGTTTGCGAGCTAAACGATACGAGCCATGGGTTTATTCTGCGTTAGGATAGCTTGTAGCCGCTGCTTCCTGCATATTCAACATAAAAATGATGTGAAACAATTGCTAAGATTTCATTTCCTGATTCATATTTCTTGTATTATGGTTGAGTGAAGCATAATTTAACTTTTTACGTGCTGATATGCTTATGTTCTTAATGCCATATGCTCAACACAGTTTTGTGTATAACTTCACAGAAACAAAGAAGAAATTACTTCACAAGCTTCGTCGACTTGAGAAGCTAGCAGAGCTGGATCCTGTCGAGCTTGAGAAAAGAATTCAAGAAGAAGAAGAGGACGCGGATGAGGATGATCCCATTGAGTTGCAGGAAGAAGAAGATATATACGAGGAGGAAGAAGATGAAGAAGATATCGAGGCTTGTCTCATCAAAGATGTATTATGCCAATTCAGATATAAAGGTCTAGAGCTGCCAGGCATGAAGATGCTGATCAGTCACCTGATCTACGAGGAGGAAGATGAGGAACGACGAAATCATTCAGATAACAGTGTAGAAGCGACGATGAAAAGGGTATGCAAGAGGCTTGAATCATGGCGATGCGTCGAGACAAACACCATCGACATGATGATCAGAATGGATCTGGACAGAGAAACAGACGACTGGAAGAAGTTCCTGGAGCAGATAAACCAAGTGGCATTGGCGGCCGAGGCAGAGTTGTCAGTCACATTGTTAGTTGAAGTCCTGGAGGAACTCATTCAAAGTTAACTGTTTGATCCAATTTTGACTGCCTTCCAAAGAAGCATATAAGTTCTCGAAGCTAACACGACGCGCTACTCCGGCCATCCGACAGACGTGAACTATAGAAGCAGTCTCTTTTTTGGGGGTTAGTGGCGGGCCAGAAATTTCAGTTAGTGAAGACGAGCTTGTATTGACATTTAATGTTTGTCAATTATTTTTTGGGTTTAAAAACATGTCAGAGTATTTAATTAAGATACTCTAAACTATTACAAAGTAAAAAAAAAAAAATTTCCTAAACATAAAAAAAAACTTGAAAAAAAGACACAATCATACATAAGGGAAATTTTTTTTAAAAAAACTATAATTTATTCATCTATGTAATCCCTAATCCACTCTCATATTCACTTTAACCCCTATCATCACTTAATCGTCGTTGGAATCTTCGTCGAAATTCGATCACCGTCGTTGGAATCTTCTTCGAAATTCGACTATGTCGTCGGAAATTTCATCGGAATCCGGACACGTGGAATCCGACCATATCGTTGGAATCTTTGTCGAAATCCTAAAACATTGTCGAAATCTTCGTCAGAATCTGGTAACGTCGTCAGAATCTGAAAAAGTGCGTCTGAACAAAAATGAAACAAAACGTCTGAATAAAATTAAAACAGAACGCTTGAACAAACTGAAATAGAACGTCTGAATAGAAATGAAACAGAACGCCTGAACAGAATTGAAATAAAGCGTCTAAACAAAATCGAAACAGAGCGTCTGAACAAAATAAAACAGAACATCTGAACAAAAATGAAAATAGAACGTCAATACAAAAATGAAACAGAGCTCCTATTAGAACAGACGCTCTGTTTCGAAACAAAACGTCTGTTCTGACATAAATGAAAAACAAATAAAAATTGATAGAAAAACATACAAATAATAAGAGCATGAATTATAATATTAATACGAGACTTTGATAAATAAAACGATATCCAATCACGTGAAAAGTTTCCATGTGTCATTTTGTCAAGTATGCATCCAACTTTTACCTCAACAAGAGCACTAACATTCACGAAATTCCAAAAACAAACAAACACAACAACAACAACCAACGTGATCCTAATGATAACTGAGTGAACCATAATTCCAAGCTCCGATCTCAACTTAAGAAATTGAATTCAACAATGAAACCATCATTCCAATCTCACCTTAAGCATTCTAATCTCACGAATGTACAAATACCTCGAATCAAACCCCAACGATTGCAATCCAAACAAACAGCAATCCACTTCATTTATCATACAATCCACTGGATCACTTCTCACACACAAAATCCACCTCACAGTCTCCCATATTGACCTGATCAAAGCAGCACAAGAGCTCAATCAAAATCAATTTTAACCCCTAAATAATAAAACCACACCTAAATTCATGACGTTGAGGGCCTTCGGTCGATCGAGAGTGATGACGGCAACACCATTAGGATGAATTGTTCTGCGAATGTACTCATCGGAGGAAGAAGCCATGGCGCCGAAGGTCCGACGGGAGACGGTGGTGGCGATGACGAAAGAGAGGTGGGAGAGTGGATTTGGGGGTGATCGAAAGAGCAAAACACGACGCTGCTCCGGGGGAGAGAGGACAGAGGTGGAGAGTATATATTTTTGAAATTATAAATACACGTGTATATTTTGTTATTATTGTTAAAATGTTGTAAGTTAGGATCATTTATCGAAAAACAAAAAAAATCAATGAGTGAAACAAGACTTACAATATTGGAGAATTTCAATGTCTGAGAGTAAAAAAAGGTAAAATTAATTTTTTTAAACTTAAGTAACTTATGTGAAGAAATCTTATGTAGAACGTATTAATTATAGAATAAAAAAGTATAAATCGTGTCTCCGAAGTTTGATGAAGAAACGATGGTAATAAATGTGGTAATGTTAGCCAACACAAACAACATTTGAAATATCCAATGAACAAAACCTTTTTTTTTTTTTTAAAAAAAAAGACATACATAAAAATAAATCATCCATTTTCGAACCTATAAAGCGTGAATATCTGTTTATCAAGCTGTCTTCATACCAGACCACTAAGCTAGAATGACTACTGAAATTCCTGCGCTATATTTTCTAGCACTCTTTACTTTTCTGGAACCCAATAGGGGCAGCCCACCCTACCTGGGGACTCTGTAGTTCCTGTCACTGGATGCATATAGCTGAATACTCCTGTTCGTGATAAGAATCAGCATATCTCTCCAGCTTGCTTCTCGTTAAATGTCTCTTCAGATTGCTTCTTGTTCATCGTATCGTGCTATGCATATGGACGAATTCAACAACCTCTGCCATATATTCAACCAGGAAGACGGCAATCCCCGTCACTACAAAGATTGCATGTCAAATCTTTCCCCTCCTTTTCATCTACATCGCTCGAGCCCGTACCTTCCTAACTTCCAAATGTTGGAAGAAGAACTGCAACAAAGACAATATCATATTAACACAGCGGAACAATTCAACATTGGAGCGGAACAATTGCATAATGGAAAACAACATCAACCGATAAACCAACAGCAACATCAGGCGATCAACCAAGAGCAATAACACTGGAATGCAAAAAACTTCGGCTCGTTGTCTCATCCTCATATTTCATATCCAGTCGTCCCTCATATGACTCAGCAGAAGAAACAATTTCAACACCATGACCCTAATGTTGTTCATCACATGAATAACATTGACGGATATATTGTATATGTGCTGCCACTGCGACAAACACCAATGGAAGTGTTTTCGAGGATGCAATTGGATCCGTCGATAATCCAAACATGGATCTTGCCAATGGAATAAGAGGTGATAATTCAATGACGAGCAGAATCTCATGGCCAGATGATCTTACGCTCATACTAATTGATATCAGAAGAAGATTGGATCATATGTTCTGAACAACAAATGCTTATATGGGAAGACATCACCAAGTACTAATCACAAGCCATTTTTTTGACTTACGTTCAGTAAACTCCACGGTCCCTATTACTGGGTTATTGTTGTTATTCAGTAAACTCCAGAATGTGTTATTATGAAGAAGAAAAATCTCATTTGTTTAAGAAGATAGCTGGGGTTTCTTTTTAGGTTTTTTGAATTATTTTGCAGCTCTCCGTAGGTCGACCGTAGTAATAGTAGGTTGAAACTTTAAAACTTAAGAATCTGAAATTTGAAACAGAATCCCATCCACCTATAATTAATGAATGATCCAATCTTTTCTTGAAATAGAAATCTCTATGTATCACGATCCAGAAATCTCAGTCAGTGAAGACGATCTTGTATTGACATTTAAAGTTGTCAATTATTTTTTGGGTTTAAAAGCATGTCTCTAACATGATTTAATTAAGACACTCTAAGCTATAACAAAGTAAAAAAAAATTAAAAAAAAATCAGTGAGCAAAACAAGACTTGCAACATAGGAGAATTTCAATTTCGGGAGTAGAAAATGTAGAATTAACTTTTTTTTTTAACTTAAATAACTTATGTGAAAAGATCTTATGTAGAGAGCATTGATTATAGATTAAAGAGTATAAATCGTGTCTTAGAAGTTTGATGAAGGAACAATTATAATGAATGTGATAATGCTAGTCAACACAAATCAACATTTGAAATTGGATTTTTGGCATTTAAATCCCTCAAATCTTCGTAAATTTCAAATAACTCTTTCGAATCTTCATAATTTCAAAATAGTCCTTCAAATTGTTATATATTGGACAAAGTAATCTATTTTTTATCTTAAAAACTTTATAATTCCAATGAAGTCCATCGAATATTTATTTTAAGACAAAATAATCCTCGTTTTAAAACAAATAATTCTATTTTAATATTAATTTCTTCAAATCATTATTTATTTTATCGAAACATATGAATGAAGTAAATATGAATCGAAGGTATTCTTGAAATATTACAATTATATTATAAAAATCAAAGAAGATTTGTATTGTATGAATCATTTTGTCCAATAAATAAAGATTCGAGGGATTAATTTGAAATTATGAAGATTTGAGAGAGTTATTTGAAATTAATGAAGATTTGAGGGACTTATATGATAAAACCCTTTGAAATATCCAATGAACAAAACCTTAAAAAAGAAAAGAAAAGAAAAGAAAAGACATACATAAAAATAAACCATCCATTCTCGAACCCGTGAAGTGTGAACATTTGCTTACCAAGCTATCTTCATATCAGACCGCTAAGCTAAAATGACTACTGAAATTCTTGCACTATATTTTTTACCTACTCTTTACTTTTCTAGAACCCAGTGGAGACGACCCACCCCACTGGGGACTCTGTAGCTCCGTCACTATTGGGGTGATGTAGTGGTGGAGGCTGAACTTGTTTATCACGTGCCATGTGTAAAGCTAGAGATGTCAAAAACATGGGCTTGGGTCGAGCCGGTCCTGGGCTTTTTACGGGCCGGACCAGAGAGGGCTTTTTCCTCTCCAATCATAACCCGGTCCTGGTCCAGGTCCTTATCCCAAGGGTCTAAGGGCCGGGCCAGGGCCGACCCGGTCCACTAATTGTGTTTTTGAAAAAAATGATCGTTAAGTTTTTCATCAAAACCGCTCGCGATTTACAAAAATCGATGACGGTTTTCAGAAAATCGTTAACGATTTTGAGGTAAAGCGTCAACAGTTTTCGTGAAATCCATCATGTATGCCTCAGGTTTTCATAACCGTGAACGATTATTGAAAATCGTCAAGGATTTTTTAAAAAAAAAACTGAACGGAAATTTAGAATACGTCAAGGGTTTTGTAAGGACAGAAACCCTTAAACCCTAAAAACCATTGACGGTTTTGGAAACAAATAACGGTTTTGAGGTATGGATTTCTGTCCTTTTGAAAACCGTACGGCTATATTTTGAGGGTTTTTTTGTCTAACTCATTTTTTGAAAGATTGTCTATATAAGCCATAATTAGGATATCATATATTCATAAAATCTTTCATATTTTCTTGCAATCAAACTCTCTAATTCCCTAAAACTCTCTTGTTACTTCTCATTTTTTATAAATCATTAATCGTAATGGCTTGCTCATCTCAAAATCAAAATGTGTATAATGTTGAAAATGATGATGCATTTTGATGTGGATGAAATCACACATCATTTCTTTATTCTAAACGTTTGTTTTTATTCCCTTTAAATTGTCTAAATTGCATTTTTAGTT
>JAOVYX010001173.1:0-12887 GCA_035668315.1 Drosera spatulata | reverse complement strand
AAACCGTCAACGGTTTTGGTGAAAACGGTGACGGTTTTGGCTAACGGTTAGTTTTTTAAAAAGGGCTCCGGTTGATCAGGCCGGACGGATAAAAGCCCGGCCCGTCCGACCAACCGGACGCCCGGACCAAGGGCCGGGCCGGACAGGCATCCGTTGGGGAGAAAGCCCATTGGGCCGGTCCGACCAAGGCCTTTGGGCCGGGCCGGCCCGTCCGAGCTATAGTGGCGGGCCTCGAGGCCCGGACCGAAATCCGTCCCGGCCCGCCGTTTTGACAACACTACCCACTCATCGGAGTGAACTAACTCAAAAGGACGAGAAACTTTATGCTATATCCGAGAGGGAAAAGAGGTGTGATGATGTTTCCCAACTTGACATGTCTCACACTTCATGGAGCTGGTAGAAATCGATGAAGGATGACAAAGTCGACAGTGCTCCCGATAGACATCCGAGACGGTGGTGCGAGCGACAACAACTGGTGTAATTATATCCTGATCTAGGTAATACAGACCACCGCTTATGTCCTCCACTAATTAACTGTCCAGTTTTCAAATCTTGAAAAGTACAATGAGACGGATAGAACGTGATCGAATAATTAAGATCTCGGATAATGGAACTGATAGACAATAAATTATATGGCGACTTTAACAGATGTAAAAGAGAAGACAATGACAATGTTGGAGTAAGAGTAGCAAATCCCTTACCAGTAACTTGGGCCTCAGCGCCATCAACAATTGTGATAAAACCTCCACTCGAGGAGGATACATAGCGAAAAGAGGAGAGCAGATCACCATTACTAGATATATGGTTTGTAGCATCAGAATCAATAACACATGACGCAGGTTTAATAGACATTAGGCACGAAGGACTAGTACTCGAAAGTGCCATAACGAAGAACCAGCCATAGATCACGGATAGAATACATCGAAGAACCATGAGTACCACGTCGACAAATCACGATAACTAATTGACGAATCACAGCTACAAACCGATGAATCACAAAGAAATCCACCAGCAGTCACAAGCACCACAAGAACCGCACCAACAAATTATGAATCAAAGAGGCTAATAACATAACGATCGATCACAAGCAACACAAAGATCGATCACAGCAACATATCACGAACACAGCATATCCAAAGTGCATCGATAACATCACTCATATAGAGGGGAAAATAAGACAAAAGAGGTAGAGACTACCGAAGCACAATAATAGCCATTCCACTGTTCATTGAAGCAAATATTGTTCACGACGGGTGTATTGTTCATGACAGATAAAGAGTCAAAGATGCGATGGTGATGGTTTGGAGGTTGGATGGTGATTTTCGGGAATTGATGGATTGATGAGTTTCGGTGAGGTTTTGATTTTTAGGATTTTGACGGCTCTGATACCATGTTAAAAGGGAAAAGTGAATCATATTATTGATTGATAGGAAGAATACAATATATAGAGGTTCATATCACAAACCCTAATATAAGATATATGGAAACTATATAATAAGTTCATATTCTCAACACTAGCCATACTGTACTTTGTTGTCTTGTTCAGTGAAAAGAAAAGTTTGAAACCTTTTTTAACTGAACATTACTCAAATGGATGAGTGACATATGCTTTCTGTCTCACCAATATCAGATTGAGAATGAATATGGAGCTGTTGAAAAGGCGTATGGCATTGCTGGAAAAGATTATGTCCAATGGGCTGCACATATGGCTTTTGGGCTAGGTGCTGGTGTTCCATGGGTAATGTGTAAACAAACCGATGCTCCAGAATTCATTGTAAGTTGATCTCTAACTAGGATTGGCTTCCCAGTATTGTAGCTTGTGTTTTTGGCAGTGGTAGCAAGTATGTCTCCAGAATCCTTGATTTGTTAACAAAAATTTTGACCTTTCTTATCTCTATGAGTTCGGGTTCTTAGAAATAACATTTAACGACACACATTTTACCCTATTGTCTTTGTGGCAGATTGATGCCTGCAATGGATATTATTGTGATGGCTGTAGGCCGAACTCTAAAAAGAAGCCAGTTCTTTGGACGGATAATTGGGATGGATGGTACGGTTTTAGACTATTGTTTCTTTGATATACCTGGGGTCATTGCTGGCCGATAACAATAGATGCCTTCTGCGAGGGACTTTCTTTTCAGGGGAACTCCTTCCGTTCTCGTTGAGAATCCTAATTCCATTTATTTTTGTGTGCCATCACCCTTTCTTCGTTCATGATCCAAGCATTATGCTCTGAAGTGAAAGTATGTAAGCAGGCCATAGGCAGATTACCTGCACATTATGAGATCCACTGATGCCTCTGTTTAGTTAGTTTCATGGATATCTGATTCTGTTATTTCCTGAAGAATTTTTTTTGCCTGTAATTTGACCCATGGATATGAAGGTAAAATGCCATGTCAATACTTCTTGCATTCAAGAATGAGATTTGGGCTAGACATGTGCTGAGTGTTCTTTTTTTCATTTTTTTTTTTAATAGAAGCAACTCATCCTTGCCTATGGTTTAGCTAATTTTACCTCTAGTAAATTTGCTAAACCTATTCTAATTCTTGCAACATAGATTGGCTGCTTGAGTGTTTCTCTCATTCATTCTAGGTATACATATTGGGGTGGAACAATACCTCATAGACCTGCTGAAGACATTGCATTTGCAGTTGCACATTTTTTCCAACGGGGTGGGAGCTTTCAGAATTATTATATGGTAAACCAAATAACCTAAGCCAGCTACCTTATTTAATATCATTGGGAACAGATCCTTATAGAACAATCTTCTAGTGTTTGGCAACATTCGGAGCTGCAGCTGAAATAGGCTAATAGAATTAATTGATTTTGAAAATCATCCATTAATGGCAAACAAATGCGTTATGTGGCTGGAAGTTATACAATTTGAAGATATGAAACATAGAGACTCAAGAAGGGGAATTTGTAAAAGTTGGAAAAACCCAGATAGAGATTTCATCTTGTGATGGACAATTAACTTATCAACCTTGTTAGATTATTTTTGCCTTTCTTTCAGTCCCAAGAAATATTTTGTGAGTGGCATGTGCGGAAAGAGAGATGTATGAGTTACTACTTACTTGAAGTAGGAGATCTCACCCTAAACATTATTCTGTGCAACTATGAATGCGTTAAACGTTTGGAATCTGGAGTTCAATGTTGTGGTATACTGGTATGATATTTTGGAGGACTATGATGCCAGAAGAGGTCAAATTGGTTTGATTCATTTATTTGAAACTTTGGACCCAAGCACAAGCCAACGTGAACTAGATGCACATGATTCCACCTTTTTCATATCCCCAGTTGGCATAATATTGGTGTGGTATGACCTAGGAAGATGATGATATTCATATCACTGCCGTACTTCCTACAGTTTCACAACCTTTGTGTAATTCTTCGATGTTTTGGCTCATATTTGTAGTATTTTGGTGGGACAAACTTTGGCCGGACATCCGCGGGCCCAATGTATGTAACAAGTTATGACTACGATGCACCAATTGATGAATATGGTTGGTTGATCATTGATTTAAGTTTTCAACTCTTTGAATCAGATAACAGACCTCATAGTTGTTTCCTTTTTTACCTTTTCAAGTTAGTATACTCATTAAGATGTTTCATAACCATCTGCATTTGTTATCTAGGTCTCTTAAGCCAGCCTAAGTGGGGTCATCTGAAAGATCTACATGCTGCTATCAGGCTATGTGAACCTGCTCTAGTTGCTGTTGATTCACCACAATATCTCAAGTTGGGGCCAATGCAGGAGGTTCGTATGTTTTCTTGCTTCTGCCATATTCTTTTTGGCTAGATCATCACCTGCTAGACTTCCATATCCGGATGAAATTAAGAAGCAGAATATGCAATGTTGTGCCAGATGTTGCCAATAAGGTGGCAAAAGCGGCGTCTAGCAATGGAACTTGGGATGCGTGCGTTGAAATTGGCTGATGGAGATTGGGAAGTGGAAGGTTCTTTTGATTAACTTTTGGCCCCTTTATGTTCCTGATATTAAATCAACTGAGAATATCCTCTAAACCAAACTAATTGAACAAAGCTTACTTCAGTGAGATGGCTGTCTAAGTTATAGATCTAGGCAGAAAGGCGAGAGTGCTTCTTCTTATCGATTTTGATGACGACAGCTTCAGAATTTAATCCTTCAAATTTGGCTATTTCAGGCACATGTCTATAAGAAAAAGATAAATGGAGAACGGTTGAGTCCAGGCAGGACTGGATGCATATGCTCAGCCTTCCTAGCAAATATTGATGTATATAGAACAGTTTCTGTGAGTTTTCAGGGGCAAAACTATACTTTGCCTCCATGGTCTGTCAGCATATTGCCTGACTGCAAGAATGTGGCATTCAACAGTGCCAAGGTTCGATAACTTTAACATGCTTTTCATGCCTGAACGTTATCTTTAATAATGATGCTTCCCGTAACTATTCTTTACTCCTGCACACGAGAATTTATTCCTGCCAGATGCCACAAAAGACAAAATTGATTGCTGTAGTTAAATTATTCTGCTCTCTCTCTCTCTCTCTCTCTCTCTCTCTCTCTCTCTCTCTCTAAAGGTACTATTGCCTTAGTCAAAACCTCGACCCATTCTCCGCACTGTTAGGTGATAATTTGTCTCTGTGGATATTTATTAATTCCCAATCCCTTTGTTCTTTTTTACTTCTCTCAATCTCAACTGGTAGAGGATGGACCGGGGATAATCCTCCCCAATTCTTCGGTGCCTCCACCCCCACCCCACAGGTGGGAGAGGGAGGTCTGAAGATAAAAAAAAAGAATAGAAGAAACTTAGCGGCCTTCCCAAAGCTGATTATTCGAGTAGTTTTTGTGACTTGTTTTTTATTCAGGTCAGGGCCCAAGCTTCCATAAAAGAGCAGGATGTTGAGTGGGCCAGATGTTTCTGACAGTTATGTGCAACAGAATGTATTCGGAGTAAGAGTGGCTGCGGACAACTGGACAACCTTGGATGAGCCAGTTAGTATTTGGAGTGAGAACAGCTTTACCTACGAAGGGATATTGGAGCATTTGAATGTGACAAAGGAATCTTCTGATTACTTGTAGTATTTTACCAGGTAGTATTAATGCAACTATTTACTACATACCTTAAGCTGGTGCCCTGTCAATAAATTGATCATATTCCATGTAGTACACCTTAGCTGTGGCTTTCTATTTGCTTTAAATGATAATGTGAGAGACTTGTGATTTGAGGATTTCAGCTTCAGGTTACCATGATATGTTATGATTTGAGGAGTATAGCTGCATGGATATTGTTTTAAAGTGATATAGTGCTGCTTACTGTTAAGCCAACTTTTCATTTGTCAATCTTGAAACCATGTAGACTGCCTGACAAACGTAAGGTTCCTTGATTACATGTTGACCTTTTTGTTCGTTTTCTTGACTGCCCCAAGATTGCAAGTACATTTTCAAAAATATTTGTTAGTTTGGCTCCTTACAATATTCAAACGTATAAAAATGGCTTAGATATTTTTAGTATACCTGTGCCTATTTCCTACCTTTTCTGAAAAGGAAGCTGATAATGAAACTGATCTAAATAAATATCTTTTAAGAGATCGAAGACCTAGTTTTGCTCGGGTTGAGTGCTCTTTGTCATTGTTGTTGGATATGGTAGCTCTTATTATGCATGAAAAGAGTCACTTAAGGTTTGAGTTCAATCATCAACTGGTTCATGACATCAATAGGACACATCCTTGAGCGCATGAATAGCAATGGGTCATTGACCTAAGGCATAGCAAACAGTTTTGTCTGTAATTTGTACATGGGAGTAATGTTCTTGAATTTAGATAGATCATGATCATCCTATCATCTTTACTCTAGCCTCTCGCGATGTTACTCCACTTTTAGCTATTTATTTTCTGCAAGTTTCGGACCAGTTTTTGTTCTTTCCCTTATGCCATTTACTTCATACCACTAAAACCCCTGCTGGGAAATGTCGAATTGCGATGCAGTGTATATTTTTCCAGCAATGACATTTCCTTCTGGGAGGAAAATGGAGTTAATCCCACCCTTACCATTGAGGGCATGCGTGATGTTGTTCGCATATTTGTTAATGGCCAACTTGCAGGTATTTGTTCTTTTCCTCATACCCCTAGGTTTGTTTTGGTTCTTATTATTTTCCTTTGTTGGTCACAAATTAGGTGCTTTTCGTATCAACTTTTGCTTGTATGAAAGGAAAGGAGACCAACGTCTCCATTACCTAACTAGCCTTTTCTTAAAGTTGTAAATTCGACTAGCAAATAGCAATTACATGTTTAATGTTTCTTTCGTCAATTCTGATTTTCTTTCAAAGCGTCCTAGATGCTATGATCCCATCAAACTTTATCATGATAGGAGAACCTCTGTTGCCCTCAGTCATATGCTTTGTTTGTGGATGGTTCCCTCAAGTATTTAGATGAAAGTATGAAATTGATCATGATTTATTCTGTGATAGTAAAGGCAGTGCATTCGGTCATTGGGTCATGGTGGTGCAACCTATTCAGCTGGTTGAAGGGTATAATGTCTTAGCATTGTTGTCTGAAACAGTTGGTCTCCAGGTAACCTTTCGGCTTATTTACTGGAATTCGGACTTTATTTTATTTATTTATTTATTTGCTCCATTGGGAAAACACTAATATCAGCAGAATCTATCGATCTACCTAACATGGCACCCATGTGAGTGGTCATAGAGTCTAATTATTGAACTCTTCGTTTAGATGGACATCGATGTGCTTTTGGGAGTTCGATGGAATTACTGGTGTGATGACATAGATTTTGATTCAAGTCTGTCAAAATGTCTTATCATGCGTTATTCAAGGTTTCAGAAATCGTTGTGTTAATTAGGTTAGTTTATACCTTGAAGGCTTTCAAGTACTTTGCAATTTGCATTAAGGGTTCAATTCTAGTCGTATGTATTCTGTTGATTGATGAGTTCTGGTCTGCCGAGTTAGGTTTTGATTCTTCTAGAAAAGAAATGACTGGACTACTCCTTAGAAAAACTTGTTTCCTTTGTTACACTTAGTCTAAGCACATTTCTTTCTAATGTTTAGTTTTCTGGAAGGACCTGATCTTCTAGTGTGTTTGGGGCTTGGGGATTGGCTTGTACTGACTTAAATGTTGTTGTACAGAATAATGTTGCCTTCTATGAGAAAGATGGAGCTGGTTTTAGGGGTCCAATCAAGCTTACGGGATTAAGCAGTGGTGATATTAATCTTGCGAAGTTTCCTTGGACTTACCAGGTATATTCATCTGAACTTACTTTAGCCTACCAGTTAGATTGTTCTCTATATAATTGCTCATGATTCATCGCCCTACCTTCCCAAGAAAAGAAGCATGACTATTAGCAGGAAGATCCTTGGAGAATTTGATTGTTTCATTATTATGAGGTTAAAAATAATGGGTCTGAGCTGTTGACTTGGATTCTTTATCATCTGCTATGTGCGTTGTACTTAAAGACCTGCCTTGCTGTCATTTTGCTTCTCTTTTTGCAGACATGTCAAGTCTCATTTTACAGATCTTTTCATTGGAGTATTCGACTACCTGTCTTCGTGAGAGACTTCCTAGTTCTTTTCTTGTGCTAGAATTGTCGAAACATGAATATGAAAGGAGTAGTGAAGAACCTAGGAAATTAAGTTCAGCGTATGAGTAGTTGATGCTACATAACCTTTATGCCTTTGTCTGCAAGTTACCTTTTTCCTGGATGATTAGGAGATTCTCAGATATGATCTGCCTCCTGCTCTCCAGGTTGGACTTAAAGGTGAATCAGAGAAAATATTTGCTGGAGAACAAAATGAAGCAGCTGGCTGGACTCCTTTGTCATCAGAGGCGATCCCTTCCACTCTAACCTGGTACAAGGTTAGAGTACTTCCGTAACACCATCATGCGCAATCCAATATTCTTAGCTGCCTGATAAACCCCTATTTAGAAAGATATCTATGCTGGAGGAAGTGAACAAATACACAAATGTGAGATAAGAGTTATGGCGAATGTATGAGCAAACAAAATCACCTATTAAGTTACTATCCAAGGTTAGAGTAAGTAGGCAGGGGATTCAGTCCTGAAATTACTCGACTCTTTTGACTGTACATCACAAAGTTGGTGGAACCTTTAGACATCAGGACCGACATTAATGTTAGAGACATACTCTTATTAAGCACTCCTTGAGCAGTCATCTCATTAGTTTCTCTGGCAGCCTCTACTTCTCATGTTATTCAAGTACTTTCAAATTCTTGCCATTAATACAGGCTTACTTTGATGCTCCTGACGGGATTGATCCAGTCGCTATCAATTTGAGGAGTATGGGAAAAGGTCAGGCCTGGGTTAACAGCCACATATTGGAAGATATTGGATTCTGGATGCACCAGAAGTGGGCTGTGAAAAAGCCTGTGACTATCGTGGGCCATATAAATCAAACAAGTGTGTCACCAACTGCGGAAAGCCTACACAAATATGGTTATACCCTAAACCCCTAACGGACTTTAGATCTCGTAATTGTGCTCCCAAAGCTTGATGTTTTTCGCTTCCCAACCTGCCTGGTGAAGTTCATCCACTGATACCATAATTTCTTGTTTTAGAGAAGGCCCGCCCTTGAGATAATATGAGGAAATTGGTTTTATTTTTAACTTGTGATTGGAATGCATCTGCCCATCTTTCTATTCTAAGATATGTCTTTGTGTTGATTCATAGGTACCATATTCCAAGATCATGGCTACAGGAATCAAATAATGTAGTTGTTATCTTTGAGGAAGCAGGAGGAAACCCATTTGAGATCACAATGACATCATATGCAACGCATAGCATATGTGCTGTAGTCTCAGAGTCCGACCACCCTCCTCCATGGAAGTGGTCTGGTTCTAATGTTGGACAAACCAGGTTGAATAGTACGACACCGGGAATGCGGTTGCAGTGTGATCATGGACATTCAATTTCTGTTGAATTTGCCAGCTATGGGACTACGCAAGGTAGCTGCCAGAAGTATTCAAGAGGCAACTGTCATGCTTCGAATTCTCTGGATGTGGTTTCCCAGGTAAGTGGACTTACATGGCACATACATCTTCAAACGGTACCCTTCTTGATATTTGTTACGATCCAGTTGCTAGATGTATTGAAGAAATTCACGCTTGCTCTTAACTTCCATGTTGTAACTCTGGAGAAAGAGTTTGGTCCAGTGGTCCAGTGGTGCTTCATTGCTTAGATGCTCTTCCGTCTTGCACTTGGTTATTTCAAAATGAACAAGTGAACACGTGTGAAATTCTAGCAGAAAGTTAAAGAATCTCCAAGTTTTAACAACTGAAAGGCAAAGTAACCATCGCTCCCAAGTGGCATGTATACCATACCAGTGAAATACACTGGCTGTGATGAGTTAGTTACATGGAACTTTTTGTTGGCAATTTTTTCAGGCCTGTGATGGAAGAGACTCCTGCTCGATTGAAATTTCACATAATATGTTTGGGGGCTATCCTTGTCGAGGCATTGTAAAAGCACTGGCTGTTGAAGCGAGATGCAAACCTTCCTTTCTCCATGGGTTCTCGGCTATGCAGTGATTGCGATTCGCAACCTCTGCCAAGTTTACCTGCAAGTATATTTGAAGACTAGTTGCCAGATAACTATCATATTATGGTCTTACCCGCAACTGTCACTAGTTTGGAGGAAAACTCAATATCTTATGAATTGACCTGGAGCCCGAGGGGTAGCAAATACACTCTTTGGTGTTTCAGAGACAACATTGATTCCTGTATCTTTTTTGTGGAAATTGACTACTTGCATATTCCTGAACAAAAACTGCTGTAAAAGAATAAACAGGCTTCTAATCTGATAAAGCCGTATGACATCTACCAAACAAGCATCGCAATCGTGTGCGTCAGAAGATGGTCGTGGAAGGGAAATACTATTGGATATATGTATGTTCTGGTAATTTTATCTCATGCTTTTGGTTTTATTTTTCATGCATAAAACTGTTCGTTTTGTGTATTTTCCATTTTGGCTGGTATCAATCACTCCCTATTAGTAAGCAAACTTCTCCAATCCTCAACTCCTGTGACGCACTTATATAGTGCTGCCCACATCAGGGGCCTTTCTGCGCCTACCTCCGAAGCACAATGGTATATTTGACCAACCCTAACATTGATATTCAATGACAAACCATAAACAATAATATACAAAGCTTAGCATTAACACATGTTGGTCCGGGTGAACCTCTTGCTTTTCATACTGCTTTTTTTTGTTGACTGAACTATTTGCAATGAAATCGATTCCAATCGACCAATCTACGCCCGTCCTATTCCTTTGACACACCTTACCTTATTAGTCTTAGTGAGTCTCTCTTTCTTTGTTTTTCGGTATCGAGGATCATCGAAATAAGCAAGAATATACTTTCTACTTGGGAGTTTGGCTTCATTTCAATATGTTTTTAGTTCAAATCCTACGGTTGGAGAAATCATGTGTCGAGGAAGTTTTTTCTCCTTTGATGGTCCTTCCCATCTCGCACTGTAACATATCAAGACAACACAAGAGTTACCAAGATAACTAATTTAATGTCCCGTGTGTTGTTTAGCTATTTTGTTGTTATTTTTTTTTTTTTCACTTTCGAAAAAAACACATTGATTATAAAATACGATTAATGATGATTAAATTATTCTAATTTAATTGAGAAACATGTTCAAACAATATTGTGTAACATAAATAAATACTACGAATATGAAAAATATGGGTCTAAATCATGACAAATAATCTTCAGCCACTTTTGTAATTGACCCAATCAGCCAGTACGCTACCACAAAATTAACCCAAACATTCAATACATATTAACATGAAAATATATACGAAAAAAAGAAGTGGCAGCATAAGCTACCCATTAAAAGCCACAATGAACTAAAAAATAGATGAGTTTTTTTTTGTCTTTTTTGTTTTTCTTCAAAAAATATTGGGATTTGTCTCATGCTATCGCCGATGGACAGCTTGTGCTGCTGCTTTCACTAGTCGAAATATATAATTATAAAGATTACTTATCAAAATTTTATTTATCAATGTCAACATTTGCTTCGATCTCATTGTAGTCTACAAGATCAAATTTGAATTTTGGGAATATAGACACAACTGGAATGACTAAAGAGGGATTACAAATATCGTTCCTATACTGTGCTAGAGGATTACAATCACCAAGATAACTCTCACTAATTTTTTCTCTCTAACAGAATAAAAATATACCCGTAGAGGATATCCCTCAATACCCCAAATTAGGTATTTTTCTAACTCTTCTGGTCCTGTTTTTGTGTTTGGTGTGTGATGCATTGTGATGCTCCTCCCCTGCCTATTTATAAGCGATTGAGGATGCCTTTTTTTCCTTCGTCGCCTCTGCTTGTTGAACTCACGCATGGCAATCATTGGCTTCAGGAATTTCGTAGAAGACACGGCGGCGCCGAATGTAAAACGAATTGTCTTGCTTTTTCTTTCCCGAGTGCGCCTTCCTCTTTCTTTTGCAACTTGGTGTGTCTTTCTCTTCCTTCTTTGCATTTGTGTGATTGATTATGGGCCCCACAGAGGGAAACCCACTAGAAGAAAGCAAAACCAAAAGCAATTCTCCTTACTAGCAATTCTTCCCCTCCCGAACGGTGAGTACCATCGTCATATCCGTTTGTTGTCTGCAGAAATCAAACTTCTCCATGGGTAAGGTCTTTGTCATCCTATCTGACCCGTTGTCGTTAGTATGGATCTTCTCAAGTTGAAATCGCTTTCGATCCAATACATCACGTATCCAGTGATATCTCACATCAGTGTGCTTCGACCTTGAATGAAAGGTCGGATTTCCTGGTAAGATAAATAACACTCTGATTATCGCAATAGAGTCTATACCTGTCCTATTGTAATCCCAACTCTAACAAGAAGTTCTTCATCCATAGCACTTCCTTGCTAGCTTCTGTGACTGCAATATACTCTGTCTCTGTAGTAGATAAAACAATACATTTTTGTAAATTTGACTATCATTGTAAGAAGTTACCATCGACGAGCTTCTGAATGAAGACGCAAGAATCTGATGACATCTTCTTGTACCCATTGTCCACCATAAAGGATTCAAACTTGCGGTATCACTGTCGAGGTGTCTGTTTCAAACCATACAGGCTCTTCTTCAATCTGCACACGAAGTTCTCCTTCCCTTCGACCTGAAACCCTACAGGCTGCTCCATGTATATCTCCTCATTTAAGTCACCGTGGAGGAAAGTTGTATTCACATCAAGTTGCTCGATCTCGAGATCCATGTTGGTTGCTAATCCTAACACAACTCTGATAGAAGATATTTTAACAATTGGAGAGAAAATTTCATCAAAGTCAATACCTTTCTTTTGACTGAACCCTTTCACAACCAATCGAGCCTTATAACGTGGTTGTGAGCTTTTGTCTTCAGTCTTCAAGCGGTAGACCCATCGGTTCTTTAGCATGCGCTTGCCCTTAGGCAATTTCACCAGCTTGAATGTGTGTTTATCATGCAAGGATTGTATATCTTCTTGCATGGCTTACGATCAACTATCCCTATGTGGATCTGACATGGCTTTCCTGTAACTCTCTGGTTCTCCCCCATTAGTCAGCATCACATGCTCTGCATCAGGATACCTGGTGGATGGTCTGTGCTGTCGCGTACCTTGTTGTGCTGGTGGTTGTACTGGAGCTGATTCTTCCTGCGGCTCTAATGGTTCTGGGCCATCAACATCAACGCTACCTTCCTCATCACCGAGATCATTCTGTATATCTCTCCCTTGGATACAAGTTCATTGGGTCATTTGCTGGGGTTCTAGACTTCTCTGACTTCTCGATGTCCTCAATGATCTGATCTTCGAAGAAGATAACATCTCTACTTCGGATGATCTTCCTGCCTATTGGATCCCATAACCTGAAACCAAAT